>JACGWL010000002.1:5749242-5850628 GCA_034509725.1 Sesamum angolense
TCTGGAAAGCGAAAAAAACACTTGATGCTTTGCAAGCTTGAAATATTAAAAGTGATGGCTGAGAAGAGCGCAACGGAGACTAAAAGTAATAATAAATTCGCTTCCTGTGCCTTCTTGATGGTGAGATGAGGTTCTATAAAGACGACAAGAAGAATCGATCAATATGAGCGAGCACTCGATTTTCCGTCAATGCCACGAGGCGCATGTTGATTCTGATTGCTAGATAAGCGGAGGGAGCACTACGTACGAAAATTCGGGTACAGACAGGAGGCTAACACCAGTACGAGAGTTTAAAGAACTAAGAAACAGCCGAGGTGGAGCAAGGAAGGAAGAAATCATATCCTGGAAGGAGCAGAGGAAAACGGAACCACAGACCTAATATAAAAGGCAGCTTATTTCTTTAGTTTTCAACTCGAAGCACTTATCATTGGCTTAACCCGGTACTCATCGCATCTTTCGGTGAGACCCCAGTTGTCGGGCAAAAATAAGAAACAAACCTTCTAAGGCAAATCCTGGTAAGGTTACTTGTTATATTTATATATTCGTATGATGTTATTTCTTCTTTTTTGTGTCGTTTTCTTTTTTCTTTTTCTTTTTTTTCTTTTTTTTTCTTTTTTTTTTCTTTTTTTTTATTTTTTTTTTTTTCTTTTTTCTTCCTTTTTCACTTCTTTTTTCTTCTTTCTCTTTCTTCTTTCTTCTTTCTTATCTTCAGTTGATATTCTTTTTTATTTTCTTGTGCATCTCTCCTTTGTGTGGATTCAACTTGTGTTCTAACGTGTAGTAATTATTATTGTTTTTTTATTTTCTTCTCTTGTTGTTGTATTTTCTATCTCTTTTTTGGTTAAATATCATTTTGTGTTGGGGTGTTATTTTATATTATAATTATATTATATATATATTTTAAACATTTTGATCTTTTTTTTTTTTTTATTTTTAATTTTTGTATTTTGTTTCTTTCTAGTTTTTTCTTATTGTTCTAATAATTAATCTTGTCGCTTATCTGTTTAACTATCTTTGTATTTCTCTTTTTTTTCTTTTTTTTCCGAGTAACATTTTTCTGTTATTATTTATTTTTGTTTATATTGTTGTTTATATTTATTAATTTGGGTTATTATATATTCTCTTTTTCTTTTTTATCATTTTCGACTATTATTATACGTCTTATTTTTTTGTGATTTTTTTTTTCGTTTTCTGTAGATTATAATTCTGTGTATATATTTCTATTTTTCTATATCTTTATGTTGTTGAATTAATTGTTTATTTTGATTCTATAGATCTAATTGTCTTTTCATATTATATCATCATTTTTATATTTATTATGTTTTTTCTTTTTTCATTTTTTCTCTTTTTTTGTTTGTCTTTTGTTATTAATTTTTTATTTTTTATCATTTTTTGTTATATTTTTTTTTCTCTATATCTTCTCTTATACTCTCTTTTTTTTTTCTTTTTTTTTTTTCATCTATCTATTTATCTTCTATTTCTCATTTTTCTATTTATTTTTCTATTCTATTATTTATTTTTATCTTTTTTTTTTTTTTTTTTTTTTTTTTTGTTTTTTATATCTAATATTTTTTTATATAATTTTTTTTGTTGTTAATATTTAGTTCTTTTTTTTTTTTTTTTTCTTTCATTTCTATCTCTCTTTTTCTCTTATATTTATCTTTTTTTTTTTTTTTTTACATTTTTTCTTTTTTGATTATATCTGTGTTTTTTTCATTTTCATCATAATTATGTCTATTTTTTTTTTTTCTATTCCGATACGTATTTTTTTTTTTTTCTGCCTGTATCCGTTTTCTCTTTTATTATTTTTTTTCTATTTTCTTTTTTTTTATTATATATTATATATTGGAAATTTTCTATTTTCTTTTCTTTGTTCATTATTATTATTATACATAATATATATTCATATTATTGTATTTTTCTATTATATGTATAAATTATCTTTTTTTTTTATTTATAATCTTTCACCTATCTTTGCTTCTCTTCTATGTATTTTTTTTTTTTAAATTGTATATATGATTTCTCCATTTTTATTTGTATATTATTGTTATATATTTTCCACATTCTTTCTATTGTATTCATTAATTTTTGTCAAGCTATATATTATATATATATTTTTTTTTTATTGTTTCTATCTATATTTGGTTTCATAAATGATCTTATGTTGAACATAATTGTTTATTGTATTTTTTAGTATATTATATTATCTTTTATCTATTTCTGCTTATTCTTTCTTGTATGTAGAGTTTGGCTTTTATTTTGCAAACTCAATTTGTCTTATTCTATCAGTATAACTTTATATATACTTTTATTATATTTTTCTTATATTTTTCTTTCATACTCTCTATCTTTAATAACTTTTTTTATTGAGTTTGTGTATTTTTATTACTCTCGTACATTATGTTTGTTCTGTTTGTTCTCTTTATTTTCTTGTATAAAATTTTTCTTATTTCCAATTATTTAATTTTTTCTTATATTTATTTTTTTTTTTGCGTTATGATTTATTTTAATTTGTATAATTATTCGTAATTTTATTTTGATTATTATTATCTATATTCTGTATCTTTTTTTTTTTTCTTTTGTCGCTTATTTTTTTGTATTGTGTGTGTTTTTTTTTTTTTTTTTTTTTTTTTTTATTGTTGTGTTTTTTTGTTTTTTTTTTTTTTTTTGTTATATCTTTTATTTTTTTTTTTTTTTTTTTTATTATATATATATTTATTTATAATTTTACTTATCTTTTTTTTATTATTTTGGTGTTGAATTTTTCCATATTGTTTTTTATTCATGTATTTATATGCTTAATTATTCATAATATTATTATTGAATATTTTATTATTTCTTGTTTCTCCCTGTTTTTAATTTTTTCAGTTTATATATATATTATTTTTTATTTTTTTTATTTCAAATCTTAAATTTTATTATATTATGATTTAAATCAAAATATTTTATAATTTTTTTTTTTTTCTTCTTTTATTTTTTTTTTTTTTTTTTTTTTTTTTTTTTTTTTTTTGCTAATCTGATATATTATTATTTCTTATCCTTAAATTTGTTTTTATATTTTATTATATTTATATTCTTTATATATTATTTAATTTCAATTATATTTTTAAGATTATGGTATTTGTTGTGACTCTTTATATATCTATATCTGCTATTAATATAATCAATATAGATTTTTTTTATTGTATATTATATTCTTTATTTATAACTTTTTCAGTTTTTTTTTTTTTTTTTTTTTATATCTTTCTTTTCAATTTTGTTTTATTGTTTCATATCTTTGATTAGTTAATGTTGTGTTATTTAATTATATTTGACTTATATTATAATCATAAGATTATCTTTGAGTATAATTTGTTGATTTCTCTTATCTTATTTATTATTTTTTAATTATGTGTTTTTTTTTTTTAATATGTGATTTTAATTGTTAATTAATTATAGTTTAGAGTCTTAAATTATGAGTAATTATTTTTTTTTTTTTTATTTTTTTTTTTAGTGACTAACTTTCTCATTTAAATTGTTATGTTTTCATTTCTAATATCTTTAATTATATATTTTGATCTATAATATTATATTTAAAGTTAAATCTCTTAAATATTTCAGTGCAACCTTATAATGTATTATTTTTTTTTTTTTTTTTTTTTTGAGTAGTATTTTTGATATATTTGTAATTTTATTAGAATAGCTTGTATAATTATTATAGTGGAGAATTCGTATATGGTGATATTAGTAGTGTCTTTCTTTTGGCGTTTTATTCTCTTGTTTTGTAAGTATAAAATAAGTATTAGTGTATTTATATTTTACTCTACTTCTTTGACTATCTAGATCTCTATTATTTACTTTATTTATATTTTATATTTTGTAGATTTTGTATTTTTATTGTTAAATTGATTTTATCATTTTTTTTTTTTTTTTATTGTAATTTTCTTTTTAGATTTTATTTTTTTTCAACATTGTAGGGATGGTTGTCTATTTCATTATTGAAGTTACTCCTAAGAGATATGCCAGCGTGAAAGAATCTTATCCAATCAACCCCGAATGTAGGAGAAACAGTTACCTATTGCTTTCAACAGCCATATCCAACTGACTAGGAGATCCCTGCTGGCCTCTTTTAGGGTGACATGGCTCATGATGTGTACAATGCGATTGATGTGGTGGCCTTGTTGTTTGGTATTTGGCCTGGACGAGCAGGCCCTATTCATAGGTTATGCCTTGTCAGTAAGATGACAAAACTTAGCTAAGGCCCTTGCTGTCCCAATTTTGTGTTTGCGCCCAATAGGGTTTGAGTCTGCTAGGTTGAGTGAATGGGGATGTTGCAATAGTACCTGACATGCGAACTAAGTTGATGGATGCAAGTTAGTAGCACATTTTAATACCCTATTCCATGACAATCTTATCGCCTTGTGCAAGCAGTAGACTAACAATTCATCCTCATCCCGTGAGATTACGAATTTTGGTAGGTTATTGCAAACTTGTTTTAACTTACGAATCTTTGGGTATGGATTTCATTTCATTTCCACAATGTTCGATCTGTTTTCTTTAAGAGTGTTTGGAAATCCTTTCTGTATCTTGCAAGATCCTTAATAAAAATTCTAAAAAAATTAACAAATTTCAAGATGCTTTGAAGTTGCTTCTATCTTTAAGAATGTCAGAAAAATTACTGATTTTTTCCACAATATGTTCATGCAATTCGATTCTCGCTTTGTCAATAAGAATTCTTAAAGTTCAATTTTTTTTATAGCTATAATGACTTTCTTCTCATAAAGCACCAAACCTTCGATCCTTATAGCATGCATCAAAAGTATCTAAAGGTGTCTAATGTGATCCTGCATATTTTTAGATGCAATCAAGGTTTCATTTATGTAGAGAAATATAAACTCTAGGTAGTATTTGAAAAAATTATCCATTTGTCTTTGAAGCATTTGGGGTGAATTTTGAAAGTCCCATGGGAAGTACAACCCATATAAAATTGTCCTTGTAGTGTGGAACATATTGTGTATGTCTTTGAATCTTTTTCTATTTTAATATGATAAAATCTAGATTTGCAATCAAATTAAGAAAACACTTTAGCACCCTTAATGTAGTCGATTAAGTGTTCTATACTCGAGATATAATAATCATTAAATTAAAATTTTAATTATACATTGATAGGTAATTACTAACCTAGATTTACCTCTTTTTATCTTACCATGGTTTCTTCTCAGGAAATAGGGGCTATTGTAAGCAGAGATTCCAGGCTCTATGAGTTTAAAATTGATATGCTCCTTAATGATCTCCTATATACCTTTTTTTATCTTTCATGTTTATCTGGATAGACTTGTATTGAACATACTTGTACTTACATTTATCTTTGATCTTCAGAGTAGCTTTGATCTCGTTTCTATTCCACTATGCGAAATAGTCCTCATTAAAAATTTTCTGGATAAGTCTTTTGATATGTTTTAGAGGAAGCTTATTTTCTACGTCTATGTCTAACGACGTGTACTCGTGTATAGCTTCTTTGATTCCTTCTTCAGAAACTTCTTTGAAACCTTATTGCCTGAAAGACAAAAGAACCTTACCAAATTTTCTTCTATCTTGCATTATTGGATGAGCAATTTGGTTTCAGAATCACCACGCTTGCTGCAAAAATTTATAGACATTATCTTGTTAATATTTTCTCTTTGCAAAACATGTATCTCACTACCACAACTAGTAGTAAATATCAACAAATATCTATGGTTGTCCTGTACATATTTTGCAAAGATTTGGATAAAGTTTTTACCTAGAAGAATATGCTCCTATATCATGAAAATAGATAGGAGGCTTTTTTTTTTTACTTGAATAAAGGTGTTCCAAATGCTCATCCAATCATGTTTTTTGCTTTTTGTATTCCATTATTGAGTACCAGAATTTTTTGTGAAAAATCATTTTCTGCAATAATGAGTAAGGTTTCTATATCTTCACTAAGGAAAACACGGGATTTTGCTACACAAATTTTTGATCCTGAATTAATATAAGTTGCAAAGTACTATGACTTCTATTGGTCATACAATATCTCCATAGATATGAATATGAAAAGTGGATTGTCATTCAATCCTAATGGTGTAGCCATCTAAACTAAATCTCATACCATTAACTTTTTTCTCCCATGGTTTATGATCTTCAAGGAAACTTATCCTGAAAGTCACAATCCCATTTTCTCATCCTGCAACACCTATAACCATGATCTCATGGCTTGCTATTTCTAGGATGTCGTCGTATTTAATCCGAACAGGTTGCTGCAAATGATATAAGTCATCACAAGAAAATTATATTTTTTTTAGTAATGTCAAATACAACTTAAACTTGTTTCTAGCTTTTAGGACATATTCTTACATCATCAACCTTAATTGCCTACGGATCTAAAGCTTTAAACAACTCATTCTCTTTACCTTCGTAGCTTGTAATCCTATCTTCCGTAAAGGACATCATGCTACTAAACTCAGTTTTAGAGCTAAGGTTTGGCCTAAAATTTATTGATCTTTGATCAAGATATTACACCACCTATTCTAGATATTCTAATGGGATATGGTGTCATTACCTTAGCAAATTCTTTCAAAATTAGGGATCTCAATATGCTCTTTCGTAAGGAACAAATATGAATCATGTGTGTAATGGGAAAAACATAAAAAAACTCTACAAGTTATAAAATATGGTTATTTTCTTCTTCTACAAGATCTTTTTTATTAAAATCCTCATGAAGGGTTAAGACCCGACTAAAATCTTGGTAATGGTAGGTTGTATGTAGTTCCAGGATAAATATCAAATATTAATTTTTTTTGTATACAAATTTTCTACCATTGTTCTAAGATAACCATCTCTTAAGTTATTTATTATTCTATCTATTATTGATAAATGTATTTCTAAAATAATTTCTTCCTTAAAAGTTACTTTTATTACTACTTCAATAGTTACTATATGAATCTTTTCATGGTAACAACTACTTCTTCTCTAAAATTTACTTAATTCTTCAAGAATTTCTTCATTTGGAGTAAGCTGCATGTCCATTACCTACCAGTAAGTTCTATAGGAATAACAAACTCACCTAAACTTACTTTGTAAATTATGTGATATTTCCTTTGTTTCAGCCTCATCTGATTAAGGACTCTATCGATTCCTCCAACCTTAAACCCATTGTATGGGCTTGGATTAGAATCATGACACATGATTATTTCCATGATTTATTTTGTCATCGTCATCTTTAAAAAGAATCATGACATGCTTTTAGAGATTTGAAGCCTATCTCTTTCGTTGTAATTATTCTAATTCGGTTGAAGATCCATCTGAATCACTCTCTATTTCTTCCTCATAGATATTTTCATATGAGAAAATGTCCTCGAATTGGTAGATGAGTACCAAATCGTTATAGTAATTGCATCTAAGATGTCATCCGTGGCTTCAAAAACTTTGTAAGTCACCATGCTTCTGAGGCCTATCTGCTGATATATACCCTTTTGATTTATATTTCCAGTACTTATAATTTTTGAAACTTTCATTGGCTCTAGTGTGGGCTTATCTGAAAGTTTCTTCTTGTAGGCTTTTCTCGTAGATCTTGCATCTGTTCATTTAGACCTTTGAGATCAAACCCTTGTTGGTTCTAAATTCTATCTAGATTCATATAATTTGGCATTTGATTTGGACCACCACGGTCTTTTCGGAAAGAGGATTTTTTTGAACTCTTTGAGTAGGAGTTATTGTCCTTTTTCTACCTCTTCATTTGTTTGCATGATTCTTTTATAATGGTTCAAAAATCACTATTCTTACAACAAAGAGGGGTCCTTTTCATCTGACCTCTTAGTCTCTTTATGTTCTTTTGGACCGATATTGGCACCACCCCCAGGTACAAAGACAATTTTGAATGTTTTCATGTTAAAATCTTGTTTTTAATCCCTATTTGTGATTATAACCTCAATACTCGAGCTCTGGTGTTGCGATGTAGATAAAATCAATATTTATTTTGGTTATCTAATAACTTATAATAGTCCATAAAAATTTGAACATGACATAGAAAGAAATAAGGTTGTCATCACCACTCCTCATATAAATTATCAAATTATCAATAAAAATATACTTTCCAAACATATAATTGCAGTCAACATATATGTACCACAAACTCTGACTTTTGGGGATTTTCTAATTTTTTTTCATATCATAAGGGATGTAATTGATATTTTATTTTTTATAGAGGATTTTTTTTGAATATTTTCAATATCATAGGGGGTCTTGTATTATTTCTGTTTTTTTTTTTCTCTATATATTTTTGGTGGGTTCCCTCCCCCCCTCAATTTATAGAGGCTGGTTATTCTTTTTTTCCTTTATTTTTTCCTCCAAAAAAGAGCAAAACAGTAAATTTCAATTGCACCAATGGAATCTCCATTCTTCCGTTAAAATTTGACGAAAAAAGGGATTTCGGATTAAGTTGAATATTTTTTGATAAGAAATGTGACTAAAATGAAAATTGAATAACTCTGGGACTAAAAAGAAAAAATTCCTTTTTTATAGGACGAAAAAAGTAACTTAGCCAACAACAGCTTAACGGTTTAACCAATCCATCGTTAAAAATTGACGAAAAATGGGGTTGGGGACTAATTTAGGCACTTTTTAATAAAAAATGATCAAATTAAAAATTGCGTAAATCGTGGGACTAAAAAGGAAAAATTCCTTCTTTATGGGACTAAAAAAATAATTTAGCCTAAAATATTTTTTTTAAAAACACAATAAATTATGCTATATATCAATTTCTGCACTCAGTCCAAATGGATAGCATCGAGCTCACTGTATGGACAGATGACTAAGTCATGTTGACGAGGTAGGGCGAAACACATACACACCCATCTAACCTACGGAACATAGACATGTACAACAGCTGTGGATCAGAATTTAGGACGCATGGGCCACTACTTCCTTGACAAGTTCTGTAGACTTTGATCCAACTAATCATTCAATGTCTCTTGTCTTGTTTGCAAAAAAGATGCTGCTAAACTTGTCTGTTTTTCTACAGCAATTATATATTATTAATTAGGGTTGAATGTCCTTTAAAAAAAAAAAATAGGGTTGAAATTATCCATGAAATGTATTTACTTTTTTAAATTATAAAATGTGGCAAAATGTCGTTGCGAGCGCTAATTTTATCGTGTTTAAAAATTAAAACACAAAAAAATTATCAGAAATAAAAATATATATTTGATAGGTAAAAGTGGGTACAATCTCTAGTTGATCCTCTTATTCTTCTCTTTAAGAGTGTATTTTCAAAAGTAAAATCTTCTTATAGATCTTCCCTTGACTTGAATTTGAATTTCTATAACGTTAATTCGATGGTTCGCGTTTGTAATCCTGAATTAAATGATATAGGCTTGACTTGAAATTTGATGATTTGAAAGTGGATTCGCCACTTGAATCTTCTTGAGATGATATTTGAATATTTATAACGTTAATTCGAAAGCTTAATGCATGTAATCCCAAATTAAACGCTATAATTTGTAGTGCACATTCGACAAAAGATTCGATATTTGCCTTGAATGCTTTAAATATTTCTTAAGCTTTGAAGAACCGCGTAGAGCGAATTATTTGCAATCTTCCTCTACTTTGTTCTTCATTCTCTAACTTTGTGTGTATTTTGAATGAGCTCCAGGGACCCCTTTATATAGGTGTTACAGATGTAGAGTTGTGATACACCTGGACACCTCTTGTATTATCTCTTTATAATTTAATTTAAAGAGATAAATACATCATATATTTGCAATGGCATAATTGGTCAATTTGACATTATCTTTTAATATTTGTATTTTTTAAAGATAAATATCACAAATATCTGTCTTGATTTGATTGGAGCATACATGCAGTTGCTCCACATGGCGCAATCTGATTGATAGGAATCTTTGACTGTGAAGTATGATTTGACTGGTTGGAACACTTCATTTTGCCACTTCAGTCATCAATTAAATTGACTATTTATACTTGTCATCATTCAATTGAATATAAAATTTTACATGTCTACAATTGTCTCATAATATGGACTTTTTTTTTTTTTTAATAATGAAAATGCTCTGATTTTGCCAAAAGTGTCGTGACTTTGCTATCCACTCACCTGTTTGCGTACCAAAAACTGATCTTAGCCTCGAGTATATCAATATGTGGGTATACTTAGCTTTCAGTTCCTAGCATAACAAACTATGGGCCCGAAGAAAGCAGTCTCCACAGTTATCTGGCAAGCATAGTCATATTAATCGGTTTTGCTCATGAAAACAATGCCCCGTACGTTTTTAGCCTGACACATTGGCTGAATAACAGATTTAATGAGTATGTCTTTGGAGTAAGGAGAAAAAAGGTTTACGTGTAAGCATAAGGAAATACGACACACACGAGACACAAAGCATAACAATGTCAATGAATCGAGATCGAAAACCTAACCTCTATATAACCTGTTTTAAGAAGGTCCACTCGACTTTGCCGTATGTCTTGTTGATATTCAATTTCAGCTCCATGAAACCTTTTTTTTTACCTCTGGTCTTAGTTCTCATGAAATGGTTAAGCTCAAAAGCTAGCAGAACATTATCAGTAATCAAGCAAACATGTATGAAAGCAGATTATGACGAGGAGATAATGGTCTCGAGTAACAGTTTCAACTGCGGCATTAGAAGCGATTTAGCATACAACATTGCATAAACTAATAGGCCGAAATTAGGAAAGATATTGAGATTTCTTGCATTTTGGGATAAGAACAATATAGGTTCTATTTAGTTCATGTGATAATGCAAGATTATTTAAAAGATTAAGGTGCGAGACATAACTTTAGTTTTTGTGATATGCCAAAAATTTTTAGAGAAACTCGGAGGCGTACAGCCCATCCTGGAAATTTCAGAGGACCCATCTGAGATAAGGGTTTCGAAATCTCCTCTTTCGGATAGGGCCTCAATAGTTCTTGATCCATCCCTAGGGGTATCATCACACACCGCATAGAGTAAAAATTCTTGTAAATCCTCCTCATTCGAATCCCAATTATCATGTTTATCCTTGAGATTCACAATTTGGCTAGTTTTTCCTCGATGAAGCTTAGAGAAAAAGTAAATTGTGTTTCTATCACCCTCTTTAAGCCAATACGCTTTCCACATTGCTGCCAGAATGATTCTCCTCCGACAATAAGTGCTCAAGTTCTCTGCGTGTTGATTCCCTCTTTGGACTTGGTCGTCATCGTAATCGATTGAGTACTCAATGAAAGTCTCTTTGTTCCAACTCCATAATGCATCATCAATTTCCTCTACACAGTTTCTCCTCCAGCCTCTAAGAGCTACACAACAACTAACAGTATAGCTAAAAAACGTGAGCACGTGGGGGTTACCCCCCTCCTTGGCTGTTACCCAGAACGTGATCCGGGGGGGGGGGGGGGGGGGGGGGGGGGATTTGGGGTTATCAAGCGCACCCCTGGAACAAGGGTAATGATGGTTAGGATAAGCCTTAGCCAGCTTCATCATAAAAGAATAGGAGGGCACCCAGGAGGGAAAAATCTTGGTAGAAAGATGTGGTGGAGCTCCCCCAGCAATGACGACATCTTACTCTAATAAGGAGTCAATAGGCATCCTCCTCCTCACAATGGAGGGGACTGAACGATGTGGGTGCTTAGGTCAGGAAGCCAAGAAGCCCAGGCAACCCAAGAAGCCCAAGAAGGAAGACGGCGGCCCAAAACCTCCCACAGCCCGAACCTATACACGTGGCAACCCAGCTCCAATATGGGGCCTAATCAACCTAGATGATAGCGGTCACCTTAGACCACATTTGACTCAAGCAAGCTCATGTGGGCAAAGAAGAAATCCCTGGCGAAAAATACTCACATCACGTGGGGTCTCCCAAGACAAAGCTAAGCAGACTTCTACTAAACCCATCCGTCCGTGGATAAGGGAGACCGGGATTTTGCGTTATCTAACTAACTTTCGTGAATTTCTCAAAATAAGCCAGACCCCCCGCAAACGGGGGCGCTTTCTATAAATACAGGTTCAATCCCTCTATGCAGTGGACGGCTCTCTCTCTTTAAACAAATTTTAAGCATTCCACAAGTATACTATAGCATGCTCTTGCATTTGTAATTGATATTCTTCACCGTATCCAATTTTATTCAAATTTATTTACTTTTCTGACTTTATATTGTCAAAAATTCAATATTAATTTGGGCGTCAAAGTGCTAACATCTTTTTTGCAGGTCTTCTCCCTAGAGTTCGGATACGCTTCAATGCAGACTCGGGATGATAGTATATATCTATTGGATCCGTGCGATATTTTGCACGCATCAAAGAGCAAACGGTCACATTATAAAAGGGTCCACGCCGTTAGTTACATTTAACGGTGAACAGTAATTAAGCTATGCTTAAAAAAAATATAGAAGGAATTTTTAGATGAGTTTTTAAAACACATGAAAATTTTATGCTATTTGGCCAAAATGAAAAGTGAAGGACTAAAATAATTTTCTGTAGAAGAAAAATAGTTTTATAAGATTAATATAGAAAAATCACCCAAAACGACTAATTTAAAGTAAATTTAAAAGGCATGAATTATTTTAAATTAAAATCAAATATTGCGGACTAAAATGAATTTTAGCCGGTATATTATCCATATTTTCAATAGAAAAGGCTATCGATGAAAGCAAAACTTCAACTCTACATATATGGACAGACGACTAAGTCAATAGCACGACATGTCGAAAGATAGGGCGAAACGCATACGTAGCCATCTAAGCTACGGATCATAGAAATATACACAGCTGTGGATCAGAAGTAGGACGTATGGACGCGCAGACAAAAGCTATTGCAGGCTTCACATTGTAATTCTTTGATGTTATCTGAAAAACCATTTATTCCTTGACAAGTACTGTAGACTTTGATCCAACTAATCAATCACTGTTGTCTTGTTTGCTTAAAAGATGCCACTAGACTTGTCTTTTTCTTACTGCAATTATATATATTAATTAGTGTTGAATATATTTTTCACTCCTTAATCATCCATGAAATGTATGTACCTTTTTAAATCATAAAATGTAATGAAAACGTTTTCTCACAATATAGACATTTTTTTCTAATAAAAAAGCACTTGTTATTTACACCCGTAAAATATGTATATTACAATCATCCATCCAAAATATAATCTGAATTACTTTTAAAAAAATTATTTAAAATAAATACTACCCAAAAGTTACGATTTTTATAATTAGTATAAAATCTGTATTGATGTGCATAAAAATAAACTGGCCCAAACAACCCAAAAAGATGAAAAAAAAAAAAAAAGGAAGGCCCATGACACTCTCTGAGAGGCCCAAGACATCCCACGCCCATAACTCTCCCAGGAGGCCAAGGATGTTCCAACCCACAGTCTAACTAGGCAGGCCTAGTAGCCCAGGAAGAAGGGAGGAGACCCAGTGAAAGAATTGGTATGGCCCAAGACTTGGCAAGAATGCAACAGAAGCATGAAAATAAGCATATTTAGATTCTAAACCGAAAGGGAACTAGTCCCTTAATCACGGGCATTCAACACTCAAAAAATATAAAATAATTTTAAAATAAAACAAGTGGCTATTGTAACATAGAGTGACGGAAATGTAATCGCGAAATTTTATCGTTTCGATTTGAAGACTTTCTTCAAACTTTTCTCCTCTAACCGTGTGCTCACGCAATGACCAACGAGATCTCCTCTACGTCGAACACACACTACACCACAAGGTGATCTACACCAAATATTGTTAGAGGTAAAGTGTATGTAGTATATGAGACTTGATTATACTATTAACTTAGTATATCAAACTCAAGAGAACCTTACTCTAACTTGAAACTAGTTCAAGAAGAACAAGAACAGAAAGAAAAAAGAGGGAGAAGAGAGACGTCAAGATAATAAGTATGAGAGGAGTGTAGACATGTAAAATTTCATGTCCAATTGAATGATGACAAGTGTAAAATAATATGTTTACAAATCAATGTCCCTGTGTTAAAAAAAAAAAAACCCCTGTGAAAAAACAAAAATTTACCCCTGATTTAAAAAATGATGCAATTTACCCCCTTATGAAATTTTACGGAGGGAGGTAAATTGCATTATTTTTTAAATCACAAGGGGGTAAATAGCAATTTATTTTTTCACAGGGGCTTTTTTGCACTTTTTCATTAACACGGGGAGGTATTGTTTTAACCCCAATTTTTATTTATATTTTAGAATTTACTAAATTAATTTCAAGTATAAATAGTCAATTTAATTGATATTTTAATATATATTTTGTCATCAAATTAATGGCCAACAAGTAGCAAAATGAAGTGTTCCGGGCAATCAATCATGCTTCACAGTAAAAATTTCAACCAATCAAAATGCGCTATGTGGAGCAATTGGATGTACGCTCCAATCAAATCAAAACAAATATTTGTGATATTTATATCTTTAAAAAATACAAATATTAAAGAGATAATTTAATCAAATTCCAAATACATTTATCTTATAATTTAATTATAAAGATATACAAAAGGTGTTCAGGTGTATCACAACTCTACTCTTTAACACTATATAAAGGGTCCCTAGAGCTCATTCAAAACACACACAGAGCTAGAAAGCAGCAAACGCAAGTAATTCCATGCAATTTTAAAAGCGCAAATATTTAAGGGCAAGGCAGATTGACTCTTTCATCAAAGGAACTTATAGCGTTTAATTAACGTTATAAATATTCGATCAAGAAGATCCAAAAATCCACTTTAAATCATCAAAATTCAATTCAAGACTATATCGTTTAATTCAGGATTAAAATTAACCAAATTCAAGTCAAGTGAAAATCTACAAGAAGATTTTACTTTTAAATTTGTCAAATATATTTTTTAAGAGAAGAATTAGTGGATCAACTAGAGATTGTACCCACTTTTACCTATCAAATATATATTTTTATTTGTGATAGTTTTTTTGTATTTTGATTCTCCGATACGACAAAATTAGCTTTCACAAAGAGTAGTGTTGTTTTTTTTATAATATACAAAATGGCATATACACAAGCCTATATATTATACACACACACACATAAGAGACATCTCATGTACTTGTTGTATGTACACATGTATACATTACATGAAGT
Source organism: Sesamum angolense (assembly GCA_034509725.1). Classification (NCBI taxonomy): domain Eukaryota; kingdom Viridiplantae; phylum Streptophyta; class Magnoliopsida; order Lamiales; family Pedaliaceae; genus Sesamum; species Sesamum angolense. The sequence continues at coordinate 5,764,346 of JACGWL010000002.1, forward strand.
CAAAAATAAGTACAAGTTGTGTTCCCATAGGACATTACCTACTAGTACCACAAAAAGTCAAGCAATAATCCCTCATTCTTACAACTTCATATATATATATATATGTGTGTGTGTGTGTGTGTGTGTGTGTGTGTGTGTGTGTGTGTCAGTTCAGTCGGCTTGACAACTTTTGTCAACCACCCACAGAAATTGCATAGACGTCATACGTCTGCCGCCTATAAAACACGGCACCCATCATATGGATACAATATTTAGTGCAAGTCTCAATAGAACCCTCGATGCCCATTCTCGAGGTTTTCGACTTGGAATATTTAAAAACCAACCCTAGGCAGTTGGTTTCATAATTGCCATCAAATGTGCAACCCAACTTCATTGGTTGATTAGTGATCTGTGGACTTTGTTGCAATATATGAAAATTACCACACAAAAAAAAAAGTAAGGTCAAATTAATACTTACTTTTATTCATTTAAATCAATATTATAAAATGAAAAGAAATTGCTTAAATAGTTTACAAAATAATCAATCTAATTGGTTTTCTAGTCACCTATTCTAACACCCAGACATCCCCAGACTAGGATCATGGTTAAAGCCCAAAAAAATATTCGGCCCAAAAGGTCCACGCACATGACGACCCATTCTCCCACGTGTCACCCACTCGACCAACTTATCAGCAACCACCTCAGACCACATCAGCCCTAAGAGGCCTGCTTAAGCAAGGAGGGGCTCCCTAGCGGCTATGATTCCTTGCAGACGAAGGGTCTCCCTAGACTCAAGGATAAGGACAACCTACCTTTTATCCCAACCAACTTCCGCAAGAATCTTGGGAGGGGGATAGACCCCCAGTAGACTGGGGCACTTCACTATAAATACAAGTTTGGTCTCTCCGAGCGGGGGACACCTCTTATTCTCTAAACTATCCCTTAAGCTCTTTTTAAGCATATTATCGAGTGTTCTTACACTTTTCACCGACTTTATTCATCATATTTCAATTTTCAATCATATGTGTTTACTTTTTTTGCTTTATTTCATCTCGAATCTAATGCCTAACTTGGGCGTTGGAGTGCTAATGCCTTTTTGCAAGTCCCCCTTCAGGATTTGCATTTGCTTCGACCCAAGCTTTGACTAATAGTCCATATTCATTGGACCCTGTATGTTTTTTGTACACATCAAGTAGCGTCGTTTGTGGAAGTATAGAGTTAAAAGATGTGAGTAGCAATGAAAACACCTAGTAACGCATTGAACATACAGAAGGCTGGTGGAGACAATTGGTAGCACCAGGCTCTTTAGGTTGTGCCAAGGACACCCCTAGCCCCTGCCAGTGGAATGAAGGTTCCAAGACCTCCCAGGCCCACTAACCTACTAACTAAGCCTCCATGCCACAGTACCTTCTCAATGCATTCTCGGGGGAACTCCTCCTAGACACCTACAGACCGTATAGTAGATGATCACGACGGACATACGGGAGCAAATATCAACACTAGTCCCGACTCGCGCGAGGACCCTGTCCAATATAGACGTTCTAAAAGAGGAAGGTGAAAGGGTACCCCCTGCCCCTGCACTGCCGGTCATAGGAGGCTGGGGACCTCCTTTGCAAGCCTAGAAGGACTTCCATCCTCAGTGGCTCGCACATCTGGAATACCTACAAAAATGCCTCCAAGATGTCAAATACCAAATCGCAGGAGCACCCTCGAGGAGTAGCATGGCATACACTTCCGCGAAGAAATCCTAGCAGACGAACTCTCGCTCAACTGGAAGAAGCCCAACCTGTCGGAGTACGATGGAACCATGGATCTATAGGAACACCTCTCCTGCTTTGATAATGTTGCCCTTCTCCACCGTTACACTGTTGGGGTTAAGTGCCTTGTGTTCGTAACGACCTTCACATGGTCAGCCTAAAAGTGGTTCAATTAATTGCCCTCGGGATCCATCCAATCATTCAGAGAATTTTGCTCCCTCTTTCTACATTAATTTTCTAGCAGTAAACAATCTCAAAAGAAAATCATGAGGTTCTTTTTTTAAACAATAGAAAAAATGATAATCACTGAGGGAGTTCTTCGATGCTTTAACTTAGCGGCCCTAGAGGTCCCTACTACTACATCTGATACATTTATTTGTACTTTTAAATAGGGATTACAGGATGGGAATTTTTTGAAATCCTTAACTAAGAATGCATCTCTCAATTTTTATATTTTCCTAGCACTAGTTAAACAATACATTGACTTGGAAAAGGATAGGGAGTACAAGATAAAGTCCTAGGTGAAAAACGCAAGGAACAAGAGGATGAGGACCTACTTCACCCAAACGCCTTCTCAAAATAAGCTCTGCCCCCATGCAGGGATCCTCATTAGAAAATAAGGCTTGCACCATTTTCAAAATAAGGCTTCTCAAAATTAGTACTCCAGCCACTAAAAATTCGTTCGTTTTATTAAATTACGTGACATGGCAATTCTATGGAACTTTTTTTTCCTTGGGGGGGGGGGTTTACTCTTGTGTGGCGTTGTATATGACATGGAAATTAGACATGTTTTGTGGAGTGGCAACATGATATGCGCCAATTGGATAAAATTTTAAATGTGTTACAAAAATAATTTAAACCCTAGTCAATCCTCTGAAAAAGTGAAAATTATTTTTTTCGTCCGTTAATTTTATCCTCTATAACTTTTAATAACGTAAGTATGTCATTTATTTAATTAGTCATATAAGTTTGAAATTAAGTTTGGTTTAGAGTTTTGTATTGAATTTTTCGATACCATTTTGAATTTAAGCAGTAAATTGCACACGTGGCAGATACTTGTTGAGATGTGTATGGCAACTTGTCCACCTGTATGTCCACGTGTTATGACACGTGTATTGACAAAATATATTTTAATAAATTATACTATTTACTATAAATAATAATAAATACTTTTTAACATTATTTTATAAATTTAAAAAAATAAATCGATTTTGTTAAAATTTTCAAATACTTTTTAACTTTCTTTAAAACTTAATTTTAATAAATTTTAATTAAATTAATTAAAATGTAGTTTATTTTTTTTTATTTTTTTAAATGGGTGAAAGCGAAGGCACCGCTGCAGTCGTAGTCGTAGAGAAGGCAACGATGTCACCCAGATCTAGGGATAAATGCATTTTGGTCCTCAAACATAGTGAATAATGCGATTTTGGTCCTCAAATAATTTAGGATTGCAAATTTGGTCCCCAAACTTTAATTTTTTTTTGCACTTTTAGTCCTTCCGTTAACTTTTCCATTAAACTTAACAGAAATTTCATTTTAAGTGAAAAAAAATTGCTATTTTCCTACCATTTTGTGGTGTTTTTCAAGTTGTAATCTAATGGCTCCATTTTTTATGTCTTTCTTCAAACTTTAAAAGAGAATAAACTAAAAAAAATAAACTTAAGCAACAATTTTTTTAAAATTTATTGATAATTTTTCTATTATTAATAATTTTTTGTTAATACTATTTAGAAAATTTATTGCTAAAATTTATTTTCTTTTGTTTATTCTCTTTTGAAGTTTGAAGAAAATAAAAAAATTAAGTGCATTGGATTACAACTTGAAAAATATCATAAAAAATTAAGTTGTAAATTCGGACAAATATTGAAAACTCTGAATCAGATTAACTATCATGAATTTTATAACTTACAAGACTAAATAAATATAGGACATAGTTATAGAACTAAATCTAATATTGGGTAAATTTAAGGGACGAAAAAAATAATACTTTTTCCTTCTAAACACGTTAAATAGCAGGTCCAACACGTAGCTGAAGGTCGGAATCATACCATATTCATGTCCATCACTGCATAACATCATCTTCTGGAACGATAGCTATTGGCGTGTTGCAGAGAGATTAGAGAATGAGCGATGAAAAATATGGCACTTGTCTCCCAGTGGGATGCCGAGATTCTAGCTTCTCGAATTGGATTTTTTAATTACAAATCTCATTATATCTTAACTTTTAGGGATAATTACGCTATCGTTATTTGAGATCCAGTATAATTATATATAGATTTTCTATGATTTAGAGAATTGCTTTAAGCACTTTTGAATTTTGCTTTCGTCTAACAAATAAGTTTTTTCATTAGTCAAAATTCACTGAATTTGCTGATATCGACAAAAAAACTAAATGAAAATTGATATTTACCCTCGATTGACTTATTACTAACATATTGCAGGTCAAACAATTTGTTTATGACTACAATACCCTTACAATGGTGAAAATATACCTTCTCGCATGTATTAATGCGTAAAGACGTATAAGGGTAATGTAGTCATAAAAAGATTTATTTGACTTGTAATAAATCGATAATAAGTCAATTGGGGTAAATATAATTTTTTGTTATTATTTTTGTTAATATCAACAAATTCGAAGAATTTTTACTAACGAATTGACTTATTTGTTAGACGGGAACAAATCTCAAAGGTGCTAGATGTAATTAATTTTCAAACTACATGGGATCTGCGTGTAATTACACCAAACATCAGGGGGGGAGTGTGATTATCACTAAATTTTATTTAACATACATATATCAACTGTAATTTTTTTAAATAAAATATATGATGTTATCTTTATACACATATTGTGTGTATATTAAATGAAATAAAAGATATAATAAAATGTGGAATTTGACTACGACCAAGCAACTTGAACTTCTATTAGGGTCTAAAAGTGTGAAGGAAAATTCTAACGATTCTGACAAATATTGTCGTTTTCGTTGAGATACAGGATATATGTCCGTCATAAAAAAATATAAAAAGAATTGGTCTAGAGAAGACACATCGAAGAACAACAAGCGTACCTCATGAGATCAATGGTTAGCAAGTTCTTTTCTTTACACTTCTTCTGGGTTTTAACGGATAAATTATATCGACACTCTATAAAATTATATTTAATTACGCAAACAATCTTGGTCTTTTCACAAAATCATAAATGTACATTTTGATATTATAATTGTAATTACAAATATATCCCTATATTCAATAGCAAAATATTACAAGTACACTCCTTGAGGTAAGTTACATTCACACCCTCTACTTGTAAATTTGTAAAGAAAAAGAGGTGTTTGAGTAATTAAACCCAAATTTAGAAGGTGTTAATATAATTTATCCTTAGAGTAAATAGTATAATTGATCCTTTAAATTGGCATTTTAAATCATTTTAGTCCTTTAAGTTTATTTCTTAAACATTAATTTTTGTCTAAGTTCAGTCCCTCTAACCATTTCTCCGGAAGGGTAAAATGGTCAATTTAAATTTATTTTTCTCACTTTAGTCCCTTAAATTTGTAAAATTATTAAAATATTCCTTTTTTTTTTGCGAGAAAAGAACTTCTTTACATTCAGCATACAAAGATGTGAAAAGGTTCTTTTCTCAACTAAAAAAAGTACTGATTTGATAATTTTATAAATTTAAAAGACTAAAATGAGAAAAAACATACTTAAAATGATCATTTTACCCTCCAAAAAATTTAAAATTTAAGAGACTCCACTTCAGCTTTGCTAAATCATTAATACATATTAGTTTTAGCTCATTCTTTTTCTTTTTGAATTGGAGCTCACGTTCACACAAAAGTTGGAAATAAATCCTAATTGTAATACAACTATTTATACAATCGAAGTAGTAATAATTGTTTTGTACTTAATAATTTATATTAATCCCATATTAATTAATTAGTAATTGTGTAGTTGAATAAAATTGGAAGTCAAATTAATTGATATATAGATTATAGAAGATGGTTGAACAGTAAATATTTATATTGATTGTAGTTCAAGTAGCAAAATTGAGTATTTATAATCTTAAGTGACCAGGTTCATCACCATGGGCATCAAATTTTTTCAATCATTCAAGTTCGTGCTACATTAATTTCGCGCTCAATTGGGAATTTCGGCGAATAGGTGGCAAGTTCGAACGAAAATTGTTGAAAGATGATGAAAAATTCTAAATCGGACTAAATATCATCAATTTTGTAATTCACATGATTAAATAAATTAATAAAGGATATAGTTACATAATTAAATCTAATATTGCATAAATCTATTGAACAAAAAGAAATATTTTTTTTCTTCTAAACACGTTACATGGCACGTCCAACACGTAGCGAAAGTTGGAAGTGTATCCGTATTCATGTCCAACACTATATAAAATAATCTTTTAGAGCGATAGTTGTTGGCGTGTTGCAAGAGAGAGTAGAGAATAGAAAGAGCGAGGATAAAGAAGGGTTTAATGCAATTTATCCCCTTTTGATATTGTAAATGAGCAAATTAAACCCCCCTCCCCTATAAAAAAATATAGCAATTTACCTCCAGGGGGTATTGTTTTTAAAAAATATAGCAATTTACCTCCTTGTGTTTTAAAAAACACACGTGGTTAAAATAATTGTATTTTAAAAAATACAGGGATGTAAATTATTAATTTTTTTAATATGAGATAATTTGTACATTTACATTATCACAAGAAGGTAAATTGCATTTTTTTCCAATAAAGACTATACATACTCCCAATGAATGCCCATGTTACACGCTATTAAATGCGACCTCAAAGCGAGATTTTGGATTAGATTTTTTATGACAAATTTTATTGTATTTTTTATTTTGTGTAACATACGCGCGATATATATATATATCTATATAAAATATTTTTTTAATAAAATATATGGTGTCGTTTTTATACATATGTTGTTTGTATATTAAATAAAATAAAAGATATAACAAAATTTTGAATTGACTGCAATCAAGCAACATGAACTTCTATTATAATCTAAAAAATGATGGAAAATCCCGAGAATTGTAACAAATATTGTCGTTTCCATCAAAGTAGAGGATATAGGATTGCCATCGAGAAAATAGAAAATTCGGTATAGAGGAGACTCATCGGTCAACAACGAGAGTATCTCATGAGATCAATGGTTAACAAGTTGTTTTGGTTATAATTCTTCAATTTTTTAAAAGATAATTATATCGACACTCCATAAGATTAAGATTAATTATGCAAACAGTCTCCATTTTTCACAAAATTATAAATATACTTTTTGATATGTAGTTGTAATTATAAGTACACACCTATATTCAATAGCAAAATTTTGCAAGTACAGCCCCTGAAGTAAATTACATTGACACTCCCCTACTCGTATGTTTATAAAGAGGAAGATCATGTGTTTGTGTAATTAAACCCAATTTAAAAAAGGTATTAATATAATTTATCCTTAGGATAAATAGTATAATTGATCCTTTAAATTGGTATTTAAAATTATTTTAGTCACCCAAATTCATTTATTGACTATAGCCTGCCAAAAGTCCCTCCAACCATTTAATCGCGAATGTAAAATGGTCAATTTAAATTTATTTTTTAACTTTAATTTTTTAAATTTATAAAATTATAAAATTATTCTTTTTTTTAGGCAAGAAAAGAACGCATACAAAAATATAAAAAAGTTCTTTTTGACTAAAACTGACTAATTTAAAAGAGTAAAGTGAAAGAAACACAATTAAAAGGATTATTTTACCTTTCAAAGGGACAAAATTGGGCCATATTTTTGCCGCGAAATGATTAGATGGATCAAATTAAGACAAAAATTAAAATTTAAAAATGCTAACGTCAAGGAATAAGCTTGATGAATTAAAGTGATATTATACTAATTAAAGGGTAAATTACATTGACAATCCTTTAAGTTAGGCCAAAATACATGAGCATCCCATATCTTTTGTAAATTACAAATTCACTCCTTAAAGTTGTAGTTGTAAACTTGTAATTATAATTACACCCCTTATTAAAAATAAAGCTTACACAAACACCCCAAAAAAATATTACACTAACACCCCGAAAAAACTGTAGCTATAATTTGAAAAAATATAATTAATATACAAATTTTAACCCAGAGGTTGACCTCCACTTCAACCTAGCTAAATCGTCATTGCATAGCTCATTCTTTTTCTTTTTAAATTCGAGCTCACGTTCACACAGAAGTCGGTAATAAAATAATAATAATAATAATAATATAAAGAAAAAAAGAAAACTTTTGTCAAGCAATTGTGCATTGTTGACTTCTGAAAAATTGTTTATAGGTATTAAAATAAATAAATAAGTTATAGACAACCATAAAAATTGGCATAATTTTAAGTATTAAATACATTTTACGCCTCTAAAATATATCATTCTCGTCAATTATTTCCTTAAATTAGAGAAATATTCACCTACCCTCCTATCTTTGAAATAATTCCTTAAATTAAATGAAATTGTATAAAAATACGTATAATTGAGTATTAACAATATTATATATTTACTCATTCCAAAAAAAATATAATATATTCACTTTAGTACCCTCTATATATAGTAAAATATATCAATCAATTTCACTTTAAATTTTATTCAATTATGTTGTTGATAAATTAATATTGAATAAATATAAAATAATTAATTCAAATTGTTTGCATATATCCGTACTACTTGAAATTAGAAAAATGAACAATCCAGGAAAATTTTCTAAGTAATTTTAAATGAATTATCTGGCAAATTTTAATATTGTTCATTAGGAAACACAAATTTTAATGTAAATGACAAAAATATTGTTCATTTTTCCTAACTTTAATACAACTATTTAATAATCGAAGCAATAATAATTGTTTTTACTTAATAATTTATATTAATTTAGTATTAATTTATTAATAATGTACTTGAATAAAATTTAAACTCAAAATTAATTGATATACTTTATTGTTGAGGACATTAACTAACATATTATTACACTACAAATATATAATATTAGTGACAAGATATCAAGTAATAATTTTGAAGTCATAGCAAAAAATATATATTGAGAGAGGGTTGAATTCTTTTTTGGTCCCACTAAAAGGGGTCAGTTTCGTTTTTGGTACCACAATTCTTTGGAGCTCGGTTTTTGGTACCATTAAATCAAAAAATAAGTTTTTTTGGTCCCGACATAACGACAGGCGACACATGGACCTTAATGGCCATTACACGTGACTTTGACTTATGTTTAATGGTACCAAAATAATAAAAAATATTTTTTTTGGTACTATTAAAAATATATTTTGACCAATTTTAACACAAACTATAAGAATTTTTTTTATTTTTTTTAGAAATGAAAATATTAGAATTTTTGTATTTTAATATACATAATAAAATAGCTCTAAAATTATAATTATTTGTATATAAGATACTTTTTAAGTCTTTTTTATTATTTTTAAAATTAAATTATTATTTGATCTAAAAATATATTAATATTTTACATAAACTATAAAAAGTAAAATTTATTTTTGGAGTGAAAGTATTAGTGATTTTATTAAATTAAATTATTTACATCCGAGATAAATTGAAGAAACAAAATTAAAAATTCTTTTTTTTTTTTTTTGGGTCAAAGTTTATTAAAATATTTTTAAAATAATAATTTAATTCTAAAATAACTAAAATATGCTAGAAGTTATCTAAAATATATATAATTATAAATTATAAACTATTTTCTTAGTTATATTAAAATAAAATTTCATTATTTTTTGAATTTTTAAAAAATAAAATTTTATTTCTTATTGATGCGTGCGATTTTAGCGCGGGTCCAACAGTCTTGGACTTAGATGTTGGATCTGGGCCAACACGCATCACTTATAATTTATGGTCAAATTTTATTAAAATATTCAAACAAAATAAAAATTCAATTAAAAAAATAATTGCTACGATATATCACGAGTATAAATAATTTAATTTAAAATTTAATTTACTATTTAATAAAAAGACAATTTATCTAATACTTTCACTCAAAAAATAAATTTTATTTTTGTAGTTTGTGCTCAAATATTAATATATGTTTAGACCAAATAATAATTTAATTTCAAAAATAGTAAAAAAGATCTTTAAAAAATATCTAAAATACAAATAATTAATTTTAGAGTTATTTTATTATATATATTAAAATAAAATTTTCCTAATTTTTTTTTAAAAAATAAAAAAATATTCTTATAGTTTGTGTTAAAATTGGTCAAAATATTTTTTTTTCCCTTTTAATGGTACCAAAAAAGCACATTTTTTTTTTTTTGTTTTGGTACCATTAAACATGAGTCAAAGTCATGTGTAACGGCCGTTAAGGTCCATGTGTCATCTGTTGTTAAGTCAGGACCAAAAAAGCTTATTTTCGGATTTAATGGTACCAAAAGCCGAACTCCGAAAAATTATGGTACCAAAAATGAAACTAACCCTTTTTAATGGGACCAAGAAAGGATTTTGCCCTATTGAGAGATAATTATTTTGTTTCTGCCACTATATAATTATTAGTGATAAAAATTGTGTATAAAATTATCCCTGTAGATAATTAACGACACGTCTATACTGACAATATAAATATATATAAGTGATTATTGTGACTAGAATGTCATTATAAATGTGTCATTAATTATTTCTAGTGATAATTTAATGCATAATATTGTATCACTAATTCTTGCTAATTACAATTTTTATAAAATAATTATCACTGTTAAAACTTTGAAATTCATTATTGTGATAAAAAAAATTCTTATAACTAATTATATATAATTAATGACAATAGTAAAATTGTCACTAGTTTTTTTGTTGCTAATTTTTTATTTTCTTGTAGTGTTAATAATCAAGGGTATTTTTGTTCATTTATATTTAATTAAAAGGATTATCTCAAAGATAGAGGGTAAGTGAATTCTTTTTTTAGTTTAATGGGGTATTTGATGTGGTGACATACTTCAAGGGTGTAAAATGTATTTAAACTCTAATTATAAGTACCTCTTTATTATTTGAAAAATTAAATATCTTCATAATTTTAACATCCGTCTAACAACGAATTCATTCCATTAAACTTTCATCCTATGTTTTGTGGTGAACTGTCTAATGCCTTTTCTATATGATTTATGATTTTATATATTCTTTAAAAGTTTCTAAAAATTTTACGGACTAATATGCTCTGTGGATTATTTATTGTATCCACCGTCATATTTTTTATATTTTTAAATATTTTTTTGGAAAAAAAAATAGGAGTAAAGTAGTAGTTTCCACCTCATCTACTAGAGGCTACACAACTATTTTTCAATTAAGGAGGTATTTGTAATTTTTCAGACACTGAGAATATATTCGTAACTGTGTCAAACCTCACTGAAAATAACTATAATTTATGTTAAAAAAAAAAGAAATCAAAACTATACCGTTTAATTTTTATTAAACATTTCATATTAATTATATTAAAAATAAAAATAAGATTCAAGCATAAAGTCCTACCTAAGAAGTAAAATTGTGGTAATGGGACTCATAGGTTTGAGTCATTATCCTAACGTTTGCACTTTCACCTATAAATGAATTCATTATAATTATATGTTTATTAATTAATACTTTAACAACTATGAATTCATATATTTAATGAGTTTAATGCAATTTATCTCTATTTAAAATTGCAAGTGAGCAAATTACTCCCTTTCAAAAAATAATAGTAATTTACCTCTCTGTATTTCTAAAAATAAAGCAATTCACCTCCCTAATAATAGCAATTTACCCTCCTGTATTTTCTAAAATGAAGCAATTACCTCATTAGATAGAGTGATAAATTGCTTCATTTTAAAAAATACCGAGGAATAAGTTTTTGTATTTTTAAAAACACAGTGAGGTAAATTGGTATTTTTTATTTTATAGGGGATAATTTTCTCATTTACAATATCACAAGGAAGTTGCTTGTATTTTTTCTTATATTTAATTATTGAATAATAATAATAATAATAATAATAATAATAATAATAATAATAATAATAATAATAATAATAATAATAATAATAATAATAATAATAATAATAATAATATAACTATAATGTTTATTTATATCTTTACTATATAAAAAAGAAAAGACCTTCCACGTTCACAAATGACGGTTACTTACACCGTGACACTAATTTTTTATAAAGCCAAAAATGTCCTTCAACCAATAGAATAACTAACTTATTTAACTTTTTAAATTTTATATTAATTAATTTCTTTCTTTTCTTTTCTTTCTTTTATTTCTAATATAATGTATTGATATATTATATATATATATATATATATATATATATATATATAACATATATATATATACTAGCTGTTGTAGCACGCCGTTCCTGCGTGCATATATTTTTTTCATACTTTAATATATATTTAAAGTATATATACACGCAGGAACGGCGTGCCACGACGGCTAATATATATATATATATATATATATATATACTATATAAAAAACAAAGCTTAATTTTCACTCACAAATAGCGATTACTTACACAACAATCTTCATTTTATTGTTATGCCAATAATACCCATAAGTTGTTTTTTTTTTCTTTTGTTGCTTTCATTCTTTTTTTCTTTTTTAGAAATATGGTGTATCTATATCTATATCTATACTATATAAAAAGAAAATACATTTTTTTCTCACAAACGGTAGTTATGACACCGCAATACCAATTTTATCGTTTTACCAATTATACCCCTGGGTTGAATTTTTTTTCTTTGTTGCTTTCTTTCTATTTTTTTTTCTTTTTAGAAATATAATGTATTGATTTTTATATATATTTTTATTCATAATATAGTTTAAAACGTAAAAGATTATTTATTATATGCACGCAGGGACGGCGTGCCACGACGACTAATACGATACCTATACTATATAAAAACGAAAACATCATTTTTACTCACAGATGGTGGTTACTTACACCGACACACTGATTTTTTTATAAAGTCAAAAATGCCCTTAAACTAACTTATTCAAGTTTTTAAATTTTATTTTAATTAATAAATTAATTTTTTTCTTTTCTTTTTTCTTTATTTTTTAAATTTAATATATTGATTTATATATCTTTCTCTTATATAATATATTTTAAAGTTAAAAAATTATTTATTATATGAACACAAGAACGACGTATCATAATGGTTAGTATAAAAAAAAAAGACCATTTATACTCACATATGCCGGTTAGTGACATTGGCATTCCAATATTTTGTTATTCCAAAAATGCCCTTTAACTTGATAAGATAATTAACATAATCAACTTTTCAAGTTTTAATATGTTAGTTTTCTTTTCTTTCTTTTTATATTTTTTTTTTGTCAATATGGTGTGTTGATTTATATATTCTATTCTTATTTAAAATATATATTATAAAGTGTGAAAAATAATTTATTATATATACACAGAAATTGCGCGTCATAATAACTAGTATATATAAAGAAAGTGTGTTAAATTATTACAAAATCTAATTATGAAGTTTAGTAAAAAGCGTATCATAACGAAGTACAAAAATAAATTCCACCACAATTCTTACTATTTTGATATTAAAAACGTCCCTCAAAAAGAAAATAATATTAAAACGTTTTTGAATGCTGCAGGAACGCGAATAGGTATTACTTCGGAAATACGACTGGTAGGTAAGCAAGACGAGATAAATGAAATCTAATACATCGATCTGTGTATCTATTTGAAACTGTTGTCGCATTACCTAGATTCCCGTTTTTAGTACTTTTTTTTTCACATTCTTTATTAGGAAAATAAACAAACTACGTTAAGTCTTTCTTTAAAAAACGGACAAAAGAGGAAATCAGGCCCACATGAGGGGGGAATATGCAAAATGATGTAAATGTGGGGAGCAATGTATACCGTCAGCAAATAGTTTATTTCCATAAAGCAAAATGCGACTTTGGGATCTGCTTTCTTAATATTTAATCTTGTATTATAGTACATATGTACGAATATAATACGTTAAAAATTATTTAAATTACAATTGGCTCCCAGATATTTGCTTCTTTAAGGTTTGGAATTTATTCCCTAGCTAATCTATTTTCTATCTATCTTTTGATATACAGTACCTAGAACGATTTTTACCAATAAATTGATTTAATTTTGATCAAATACGAATTTTTTAGCTTTTTTGAATTTTTTTAATAGTTAAGAAAATATTTCATTGGCTGATGAATTATCTATAAATGACTTTTAAATAGATTTAAATTCACATAAATCTCTCAACTAACGGATTGACTATCACGAAACTTGGAAGTATCTAAACCAAAATTTTCAATTACATAAAATATTTATATGCACATTTTGTCATTGCCTTGGTGGAGAGGTGGCGATTCGAAACACACACTTTTCATTTTTGTGTAGGGGAAGCTACAATTACCTTATAAGATGTCAAGTAATTTGCGCACTCCCGATAGATGGCAAGCCCGACAGGGGTTGATCTCGACCGAACAACTATTGAATAACAGGACTACTGTCTGACGTATTTAGGTTTTCAGCCAAATGCGACAGCGTTCAAGGGTTCATGATTGCAAACTCATGCAATTATATCCTACATAGCACAGGTCGAAATTACTCCAAACACACCGCCCGAAATTGTCAGACAGTATGCACGTGCAGTCGTGTTGCTCCTATTGGGTGGGGTGATGTGTCTTGATTCATCAAAACACTTGGTATCGTTACTATATCTTGCAAAATTAGAGGATATAGTAGAAGTCAGAAACTACAGTTGGGGCAGTGCTATCCTAATATTTTTATATCGTGAATTATATAATGTCAGCACCAAAGGCAAAGCTGCAATTGGTGGGGCGTTGCAGTTATTATAGGTAATATTGAATTGTTAAATTTTTAGATAAATATTTTTTTAAATTAATGACACAAGTTTATATTATTTTCGCAGATTTGGGCTTGATCCATATCATTCCACTTTGCCACGGACTTGGTGCAGAACGTGTATATATGAGCCAAGTCCAAATAAATAATAGGGTAAATTACTACTACCTCTCCTGAGGTTTGCTATAATTACAAATACCCCATCGTTGTTTGAAAAATTACAAATACCCCCTGATGTTTGATAAAATTTGTAATCCTTGGATGGAGGTATAGAAATTTCAACTTTGTCCTTACTGTATTTTTTTATTTTTAAAAAAAATTAAAATCTTATATTGAATGGGATGGATGAAAAAATTTAAAAAATTATAAAAAAAATTATCCCCTTAGTCGATAAGAAAATATTTTTTTAAAAAAATAAATAAAATTATAATTTTTAATTCATAAGGGTATTTTGGTCAGTTCACTATAAAAAATGGATAGATTGGGGTAATTGTTAGATGGTCGTTAAAATTAGGGGGTATTTGTAATTTTTCAAACAACGAGGGGGTATTCGTAATTATGACATACCTCAGGGGAGGTAGATGTAATTTACCCTATATAATAATCATTTGCTCCTAGCAGCACCATATAGTGGGACATGGAACTGTGAACACAACTTCACCCAAATAGTATGAACAACTGTCCGGATCATAAGAAATATATTGGATGAGATGCAATCTGATCATTTACCTTATATTCAAGACATTACGTACGTCTATATGAATATTAATGGCATATTAACTTACATCGTTTCATTCATTATAATTCATATGGCTGTCGTATGACATGGATTCAAATGTCATCAATTATGGCCTACGCAGCTGATTTTAACCCCCTGCTATAGAGATCAACATGTCCTTTAATATTCTACGCAATAGTGAAAATGCATAATCCGAAATGGGTCCTTCGCAAATTCGGATGAGGAAAAATATTGTAGAAGCTAAAGATACTCGGGACATGAGCCTGCATAAGATCTCCCGTCCCAATCGTACGGGCACAGATTGGAACCTGCAACACATATAATACATCACTAGATGACAAAGAAGATATGACACGACTGTACAAAAGCCACCTATTTCCAATAGAAGAGATACAGAACGAGGGTGTTGGGAATGGTACAACAACATAGTACGTCATTTCGTGTTGTTATCTATTGATAGGCTTGTGAAAAGTGGATACCAACCTAGAGATACACCTATGTTGCAAATTGTGCTATGTTATATAATATCATATGCTTTATTTTAAATATTTTTTTTACATTAAAATTCATTATTTTTCTACAATCTTGAGACAAAAGAGGTAAATGTCCTTGTAGCAATTTGTCAATCTAAACCACTAGATATTGAAGGGTACCGCCAATTGATAGACCGATTCGCACATGGAATACAAATTATCAAAGAAGCTCTAAAACATCAGCCACAACAAATTGCAACGTTATCCAATAATGCACCCACCACATCCCACAGGTAAAGAAGAAGTTCTAGCCGAATGTCTATTGGTTGAGTTGAATATGATGATGTTGGGGTGGATATAGCTGAACCTTCTACAATGTATACTTTTCAAGATTACTACGTGCCTCAATCGTCTCAAGATTACGACGTGCCTCAACTGCCACAAGATGATTAGTTCCAATCGGCTCCATATATGCCAAGCCATGCAGAAACTCATTCTTTACATGTAGATCTTGACATTGGTCTTGGCATTAATTAACCATATGCACCAGGATATAAATATTTTATCAAGTTTATTTCCATCATTAAGTGCATATCGTGATAATATAGAGTTCAGTTCTGCAGCATCATCCAGTCGGTTGCACATTAATTTTGATGGTGATGATACTGATGAATACAAAATATGGGCGAGAAAATAAGAAGACTTCGGCGTCAACACCATAGACGCAATTGTGGAACGGGCAGACATTTTTAATATTTGTATTTTTATTGTAATATTTATATCAAATTGGTGTAATTATAATGTTCAAATTTATTATTAATACTTTTAATGTAATTTATAAAAAAAAAAAACCCGAGTTGTGGACACTGTGCACGACTCGGAGTCATGGATAGCATCCACGACTCGGCCTTTTTAAAAAAAATAAAATAAAATTAGTCAAGTCATGTATGTGTCAGTTAATACATTTAAATATTTATTATTTTTATAATTTTTATAATAAAAAATAATTAACCCTAACACCGCCTCATCTATTAATGTCCTTTAACACAAACCACTCATTCTTTTTAAAATATTATAAAAATCACTCGTGAAAGCCTTACAATTCAAAAATGCCTCTATCCACCGATCAAATTTTAATTTACTTTTTTAATAACAGAAATGCCCCCAGGGATATTTCTATAATTACCAAAAGATAAAGGAGTGTCAAAGTAATGTATATGATGATGAATAATATGACTATTTTATTAAATTTTTTTTATTGAATCTCTATATAAAATTACACCTCTTAATAATTGAAGTATTAAATTATTTAATTATTATATTAATAAAAATTAGTTGCTAGGTTTTATAAATTTAAATTAAAAATTTATTTGTATAAATTATTTTAAATTCTTAAAATTAAAAGTTTTATTTTTTATTTTTATTTATAGCTAAATTTTATTAAAATTAATAAATTATACATACATACGTATATACATATGTAAATATGTATATAATGAGACATATTAATATGTATATATTTGAGGGTGGGAATGGCGGTAGGATCCAGGAAGAAGAAATAATTTTAAAAAATAATCTAATAATTTAAAATACTTTTTTAATAAATAGATTATTTATTTTACTAATTCTAATGTGATTTATATAAACTGCATAAATTATTTTGAATTAGTATTTATTAATTTTAATAAAATTTAATTATAAATAAAAATAGAAGATAAATAATATTTTAACATTAATAAGTTTAAATAATTTATAAAAGTGTGATGGTTTTTAATTCAAACTTATAATCTACTCATTAATTTTATTAATATATTGATTGAATATTCATATTTTAATTATTAAAAGGTGTAATTTTATATAAAATTCAATTAAAAAAGTCAATAAAATAACTTAAATTTAAGGCTTATTTAATATTTTATTATAAAAAAATATTTATTTAAATAATGATTTTTTAAATATAATAACTTTTTTATGTCGAGTTGGTTACGCTGTCCACGACTCGACACTTTTTTTTTCCCTTAAATTTCGGTCGTCGAGTCGTGAACGTTGTCGCTCGAATAAAGCATGTCATTCAAACAGTGAATGACCATACAGGGTACAATATACCATACCAAAAGGCATGGTACAGTTTGAAAATGGCCCGTGAAATTATTTATGGCACATGGGAGAGCTCAATGCGAAAGCTACCCAAATACATGGGAGCTATCAAAAAATATAATCCAGGAACTATTGTTGAATGGGAATACAAAGCCTTCCAGCTGTCAACTGGTGCATATGTGATAGGATACGTCTTCTGGGCGTTCAAACCGTGTATCGATGGGTTCTAATTCTGTCATAAAATTATTAGTACAGATGGAACACATTTTATACCCAAAGTACAGACACAAAATATTGATTGCAACTACCATAAATGGAAATCAACAGGTACTCCATCTCGCATTTGCAATGTCGATGATGAATCCTATTCATCTTGGAAGTGGTTTCTTCAATAATTGAGCAGACATATTATAAGAGGACAACGTGGAATATGCCTTATTTCTGATCGTCATCCGGGTATAATTAAAGCAGTACGCGAAGGACCGGACTTTGTGTTATCTCAAGGAGTACACCGTTATTGCTTGAGGCACTTGTGTTCAAATTTCAACAGTTAAATCAAGATATGGTATTGAAGGATCTCTGTCGGAAGCTAGCTCTGAATATCAAATCAGAAAATTCAATCGAATCATGGAAGAGAAAAGAGCCAAAAATTAGATGCATTTGAATTTTTGAACCAGATTGACAAGGAAAAATGGACAGGTTCTCATGATGGTGGATGGCGATGTGGAATTTTGATGATCAACATGTTAGAATGCATCAATGGAGTTCTTAAAGGGGCTCGCCACCTGCCGGTGGCTGCAATAGTTGAAATAACACTTGAACGTACTGTCCAATATTTTGTGGCGAGGGAGGCGAAGAGTCATGTGATGTTGAATAACAACCAACTTTGGACGGATTTTGCATGTAAGATGTTCGCAGCTTGGCAACAAAAATTTGTTGCACATACGTTCACAAAATACCACCACCAACAACAATTTGCCTCGGTTGTTACAAAATGCCTTTTCTGGAAATGGACTCATGACCCATGTTGTCAAAATTGTCAATCGAGAATGTTCATGCGGTAAGTGGACTCAATTTGGCATCCCTTGCTCACACGCTCAAAAAGTATGCGCTGGACTCAATATTAATGTTGCATCCATGATTAAGGATTAATATGATTTGATGGCTTACAAAGATACATACTCTAAGGCTTTTAATCCAGTGCCGTCAGAAGATTATTGAGATGCCCCAGAATTTAAGTTGGTCCATAATACTACTATTCGTATATTTACACGTCATGGTCGAAACCAAACATCATGCATTCAAAATGAGATGGATTGGCCGTAAACGCGTGCAAGACAACAAGCCCAACAAACAGGAGATTCTTAGTGCCAGTGCGGGGTTGTCCATCATAGTTGTATTCTTGCATTTGTATAAAAAAAATTATTTTTTTAATTAATACAATTTATTTGTTGTAAAATTTGTTTTTATTGATTAATTAATATTTATTTAAAAAAAAAACAGTCATGGATGGAGACCACGACTTGGAGTCGTGGATGCCATCCATGGCTCGGCCTTTAAGTTTTTTTAAAAAAAATAAAGTGTATGGTCCATGACTCGACATAAAAAAGTTATTATTTTGAAAAAAATATTATTTAAATAAATAATTTTTATAATAAAATATTAAATAAACTTAAATTTAAATTAAAAAAGCAATATAAATAATAAAAAAATATATAGGGTATATTACTTATAGTTATATACATTTCTTTGACACCCCATTTATCTTTTGGTAATTACAGAAACACTACCGAGTGTATTTCTGTCTTAAAAGAATTATATTAAAATTTGATCAAGTTAACAAAAATATTTTTACTTTTAAAGCTGTTAGAATAGTTAAAATAGGAACAATTTATGTAAAAAAACCAATAAATAAAGGAATATAAATATAATGTAATTATCCAAAATTTATTTATTATACGCATAAAAAAAACGTACCATAACAACTAGTATAAATATAAATAAAAGCCCACAATAATTATGATAAGGTGAGGAATAGTGATGGCAAAATTTAGGTGGCAAATTACAAATAAAAGATTGTGACATGGGATTTTTGGACCAACCAACTCCACAAAAGTGGTTGTACACTTCGTTAAGCAACTCCTGACGAGCGTGCCTCACCAACCCCTCCTTACCTACCCCCGCAACCCGAAAACCGCCTTCTCTCCGTTAACTTTGACGCCGTCAGATCCCGCCATTCCCTCCCCCTCCCCCTGTCCTTGGTCCCTTCTTCACCTAATTCCTCCACCGCTTCTATATATTTGCTCCATCATTCGCCAACTTACCAAAACAGCTCTCTAATTTCTTGATTTTCTCAACCACCGTACCCTACGCCTTTCTCCGCCGCGGCCCACCGCCGTTCTCGTTTGACTGGCCCAACTCAACATGGATCTTCTCTTCCTCGAGAAGACCCTTCTTGGTCTCTTCTTGGCGATCGTTGTAGCCACCGTTGTCTCTAAGCTGCGAGGCAAGAAATTCAAGCTACCGCCGGGGCCCATTCCGGTTCCGATATTCGGGAATTGGCTCCAAGTCGGGGATGACTTGAACCACCGCAATCTCAGTGACTACGCCAAGAAATTCGGCGACATTTTGTTGCTGCGGATGGGGCAGCGCAACCTCGTTGTCGTCTCGTCGCCGGACCACGCAAAGGAAGTGCTGCACACGCAGGGAGTGGAGTTCGGGTCCCGTACCCGGAACGTCGTGTTCGACATTTTCACCGGGAAGGGGCAGGACATGGTGTTCACGGTGTACGGTGAGCACTGGCGGAAGATGCGCCGGATCATGACGGTGCCCTTTTTCACCAACAAGGTAGTGCAGCAGTACCGCCAGGGGTGGGAGGCGGAGGTCGCAGCAGTGGTGGCGGATGTGAAGAAGAATCCAGAGTCGGCGACCAATGGGATTGTGCTGAGGAGGAGGTTGCAGCTGATGATGTACAATAATATGTACAGAATCATGTTTGATAGAAGGTTTGAGAGTGAGGACGATCCCTTGTTTGTTAAGCTCAAGGCCTTGAATGGGGAGAGGAGCAGATTGGCTCAGAGCTTCGAGTACAACTATGGTGATTTCATACCCATTTTGAGGCCTTTCTTGAAAGGGTATCTCAAGATCTGCAAGGAGGTTAAGGATATGAGATTACAGCTGTTCAAGGACTATTTCGTTGATGAGAGAAAGTAAGTTCACTTTTTCCTATCTGAATCTCTTGTACAGTATACTAGGTTTTTTATCTCGCTTTACGGTAGTTGCTTCTTCCTTTATTCTCTCTATGTCTGCCTCATATGATCCAGTGGTTCCTTGGGACTTTTCTCCTTCAAATAGTACACCATTTGAGGTAATCACTACGATAAAAAACAGATGCTACTCAGATTCAGGGCACTTTGAGGAAAATAGATATCCTCTGTAGTAGACCAAACTTGAAAGAAATTCATATTCCGGGTTTGGAATTGAATCATCCCTGTTGATTTGGATGATATCAATGAGTTTGGAGCCTGGAGAAAATCACCCTCTGTTACATAGACTCCTTTTGTTGCTCATTTCAAACAATCACTTCCTTCTCTACTTCAATCATCCATTTGTCCTTCTTTTGATCTCACCTGATTGTGATATCTTGTTTACGTTGGGATGGTAGCCTCAAACAGTAATATACTAATTTAGAAGTCTATTCTTCTTCATCTTATTTTGGTAGAATGGACTAAGTAGTTGTTGAGTAATGGACATTCTTGACTGTTGTTATGAATAACAAGTCACGGCCACTCCTCTTTTCTTTTTCTGTTGTTATATCTTGAGATCTGCCCTTTTTCCCCCTTATTGCACACAAGATGGCTCAAATGGGAAATGGGATGGGTGTTGATAATATTTTCATATTGCAGGAAGCTCGCAAGCACAAAACCAGTGGACAATGAGGGCCTGAAATGTGCCATGGATCACATTCTTGATGCCCAGCAGAAGGGAGAGATCAATGAGGACAATGCCCTTTACATTGTTGAGAACATCAATGTTGCTGGTAACTTGATACTGCTTTTGGTGTTTTTGATTTTTCATTTCCTCAAGGAAACTCCAACCTTTCCTTCTTTGTTGCATTGAATCGGTCATATACAGATCACTCCAAGAAAATAAATTTATTCCCAGATTATTGACAAGGCTTAAAAATTATGATTAATCAATCATGGGCAACAAACTAATGTAAAAACTTGAGGTTTTTACTTTTTTTTTTATATATAACATTTAATCAATTTTTGCTAACATCTAAGTTATTACCAAAGTGTTTTTTCGTGGTTCTTAGATGGCCCAAAGCATTTGTTATCTTTTGTTTTTTTAAGATATTACTGATATTTATGCCCCTATATCAAAGCGGGCTCGTGTACAAGTGGGTGCAGAAATTGATACATGTCAATGTTTTTGTGTTTTTCAAAAAAAATTTTATTGTTGTAAAATTTATTAATAATGAGTATACAAATTTAAAATTTTTGTGTTGTAACTGAGCATATTTCTAACCTATTTGTTTTTTATTTAAAGTTCATATTTTTAATTTTGTGTTGTAATTAACATATTTTTTTGTGTTGTAAAGTTCATAACTAATAATATTTTTTAAAGCAGGCAGATGTCAATGAAAAAGAACTTATTTCATTATATGTAAAGAAGTAAAATAAAATTTAAGAAAATATAAACATGCAAATTGAGCTTCTTTTTTTTTTTTTTTTTTTTTTTTTGTATCATTTTAAGCTATTTTGAAAAATATGATACCAATTTTGCAAATTACTATTAAATTGTGGCATAAAAGATATAATTTTTTTTTTCATAAATCTATTTGTTACAGCTTTGAAATTTCTAACAAGAAAAAAAAAATAACTTAGATAAAAGGCTAAAAAAAAAATACGAACATTTGAGAGGATAAAAAATTAATAAAAAACATTAAGATAAACATATGCCCAATTACAACACAAATTTAAATTGTATACTCATTATTAATAAATTTTACAACAATAAATTTTTTTTCTGGGAAAACGCCAAAAATTGCATAGAACTCTCCGTCGAATTGATGGTTAGTAGTTGTTGTGGAAATTTTGATTAGAAATTGCTATTCATATTATTTTTTCATTATAATTAATTATATTTAAAAAAAATCATATTTTCTTGTAGCGTGTGTGCTGTAGACGTGTGCATTGGCATAAGCAGCGTATGGCATAAATTATATATATATTATTCTTGGATGGTGGGGTTGGGTGGGAGGAAGGAGGTGTTGAGAAAAAACAATTTTTGGATCCACTTAAATAGCTAATCTACTTGCAACATGCCAAGGAACAATCTTTTCATTTGTTTCAAGAAGACTCCCAACTCTAAGGCATGGACTTGTGTGATACTTAATCAATTGTCCATGAATGGCTGCTATGGTGGGTGTTAAATATTTGGACACCTTCATTTAATGTGTTCGTTAGTTGACTTTTCAAGCGAATAGTTGTCTTGCCATGTGAATTGCTGCCACCTCTCCTAAATTTTTACTTGTGGGATCATGTAATGGTTGTCTGTATCCAGTCAGGTTGATATGGAAGTGTTTGGTAACAGCTGAAGAATGTTGTAATGTTGAATTTACATGTTCATACTTGTGACCATATGGGGTCAGTCACTCTGTTGTGGTTCTAAACATGCTTTTCTCATGGCAGCAATCGAAACAACACTTTGGTCAATCGAGTGGGGTGTTGCTGAACTAGTGAACCATCCGGAGATCCAGAAGAAGCTTCGAGATGAGATCGACACTGTGCTCGGCCCAGGAGTGCCCGTGACGGAGCCCGACACCCATAAGCTCCCATACCTTCAGGCAGTGATCAAGGAAACGCTCCGCCTCAGAATGGCGATTCCTCTCCTAGTGCCCCACATGAACCTCCACGATGCCAAGCTCGGGGGCTACGACATTCCAGCAGAGAGCAAGATCTTGGTCAATGCTTGGTGGTTGGCCAACAACCCCGCCCACTGGAAGAACCCCGAAGAGTTCAGACCGGAGAGATTTTTGGAGGAGGAGTCCAAGGTTGAGGCCAACGGCAATGACTTCCGGTATCTGCCATTCGGGGTTGGCAGGAGGAGCTGCCCCGGAATCATTCTTGCATTGCCTATTCTTGGAATCACTCTGGGAGGGCTGGTGCAGAACTTTGAGTTGTTGCCTCCTCCGGGGCAGTCGAAGCTTGACACGACCGAAAAGGGCGGGCAGTTCAGTCTGCACATCTTGAAGCACTCCACCATCGTGATGAAGCCAAGATCCTTCTGAAATTCCATCCATTAGCCACAAAGTAATGGGTGATGCAAATGTGTTTGCATATTTGATTGGGTCTTAGGATTTTATCTTTAGCTGTATTATCTATTGCTGATGAAGAATGGAAATTGGAACGGGTTGTTCGAATTATAAAAACAAGAGATGCGGTCCTTCACTCATTATTTTACGTGGTACTATTTGCATGCGTGATGTGGTACCCTTACGGAATTTCTACCGGGGTAAGTTTAATTATACAATAAATGCAATACCATTAATGTATAATTAATATATAATTTTAAAAAAATAATTAATTGATACCACACGAAGAAATACTTACCTTTTGTTTGGATTTATGTTTTATACCATATGTATGTGTTTGGGAAATGGGCTAAGATTGGGGTTAATATTTGCTTTTATGTTTTAACACCTTATTTGAGTGTTTTGGCTTATTCCCAAGACCACTTTCTCTCTCTCTCTTTCCCATCCACATATATATATATATATATATATATATATATATAATTGATACCATAGGAGTCATGGCTGACGGCCATGGAGGATCGAAAAATAGAAAGCAAAATTTAAATATGACCATGTAGGTGGCATGTAAAACCAATCATGTAGGTGGACTACAGCAAAAAAAAATACAAAATAAATCCGACCATGCAGGTGGTATGTAGAACCAACCATATAGGCGGAGTGAAATGAAAGAATATTTTTTATTATGATAGATAAAGATAACTGAATAAATCAAGAGAAAGACAAAGTTGGGAACCTTTTACGTTTTGTTAAACTAACAAGTATGAATTTCAGTCAGAAAATGCCACACAAAGGCCCAAACAACGCGAAAACAAGGCAAAACAGGGCAGCAATGGCAAAATCCGACTTTGTTCATACCTATTATTTTAACTTAACGACCCAGAATATCTTATCCTTATGTTCATTCAATTTCTCCTTATATTTATCAGTAATGAAAAATGCTCTTTTTTTTCTTTTAACCTTGCTATCTCCGTTGTTATGAATAATTCAACAGTACTTGCTTAGCCATGCATTAGGCCAAATTAAAAAATTACAAGTATTAAAATGCCAAAATATAAATAAGCAAAACTTACGGGTAAAAGAACTTCCTACTTCTTCTTCTACGATATTTTTCATCAACCCACTCTTGTAAATCTTTTTGAGTGCATGGGGGATGGTCTCTCTTATGTCACATAATGCTTTACGCATTTGATCATTCATGGATGATTTTGCAATTCCTTTTAGATGAGAAGATATGGTTGGGTGTTATGAATTTTATTTCCCTACATATTTTTATAGTATATGTTTCATTCATCATGCATGAATATATTTAATTGGCTATAATAGTTATTTAAGTGCAACGAATTAATGTAAATATGTATATTTAAGTAATTCCAATGAATTGATACATGCGTCCATAAATATAATAGTTAATTGTATACAATGAATTGATTTTATACATGAATATATTTAATTAATTATGTACAAAGAATTGGTTGATGCATGAATATAATCAATGAAACATATATGAATTCATTTATTTTCAATACATATGTACTAAATTTGTCGAATTTAAAAAGTCTTTTTTAATTGATAAAATATTAATTTATCGATATATTAGTTTCTCTCTAAATTAAAAATTTCATGATCCCAAGGTTATTAATTTATAAAAATTTTACTGTAATTTGCTCATTTACAATATCACAGGGTAAATTGCATTAAATCCAAAAAAATTGTTGATTATTGAAATCGAACCAATTAATTTTGCTTCTTTTGACACAAAATGTCATTAAATGGATATTAGAGACCCATCAAATTATGAAAGCCAAATTTTTAAAAAAAATTAAAATTCATATTCAACATAACAATTTGACATACATAATTTATGGCTTATTAAAATTTCGATTCCATTCGATGATTATGAATATCTCTAATGCAAATCAATTGATTGCCCCCAATTATTCAAAAAGTTTCTGAGTCGAATCTTGAAATCGAGTGATAGAGACATCTTATGAATACTAGTATACGGAACACACTCCAATGGTGTGCACACTTATTTTTAATATTTAAATTCAATTATTATTTTAAATAATTGATTGCTTTATTTTAGATTGGCTAGAATAGGATGAAGCATGTTTAAACTACAACACATTAGAAGATGGATCTATATCAAAACCGACGGTGTTCAAGTCTAACAGAAGTGAGCCCAAACTACCAAACATTAATCATGCATATAAAAAGGGGCCTTCACCATGCAACAAGATATTACATACAACACAACACACGTATTAAATTAATCAAAAGAACTCAAGTCTAAAGCAAGTCTCTCTGCCCACTGCAACTGCGAATATTCTATGTCTTTCTTTGATATCAAATTTTTATACTATATTTCAAGGTGACATATATTTTGCTCCGAAATAATGGAGAGACTACGCATCAACATCTAAAATACGCTTCAAGCCTTAAAATCAATATTCAGATAGAAGAATCAAGAGATTACCTTCAGTACAAAAATTGTAACACTTATCTATTGAAGTTACTAAATTGGATAATTACACTCACTTCCCTTGGGATTCAATGTAATTACATGTAAACCCCCTATAAATTGGAAAATTACACCTAGCCCCTAAGGTTTACTTCCGTCTAAAATTAGTCCCTCCGTTAGTTAAAATTTACTAAATTTACTGATATTAATAGAAAAAACTGAATAAAATTTATTGATACCCTCAATTTACTTATTGCTGACTTATTGTAGGTCAAAATTTTTTTTTGGACTAAACTACCCTTATAATGGTGAAAATATACATTCTCATATGCATTAACGCATGAAGACTTATTAAGGTAATTTGATCATAAAAAACTTATTTGATCTGCAATAAGTCAATCGGGGGTAAATATAGAGCTTTTGTTAATTTTTTTTTTAATATCAGCAAATTCGATGAGTTTTAACTAATTGATGGACTAATTTGTTAGAATAAAGCAAATCTTAGGGGTGCTAGGTGTAATTCCTCAAACCATAGGGGGTCTACGTGTAATTACACCGAACCCCAATGAAGGGGAGTGTAATTATCCCTAATAAATTTCATCTCTCTCTTCTCTCTCTCTCTTTATTGATGCGATAAACTATTATTGAAACATATCAATCAAAGAATCATCTTTCAATTGCTACTCAATTGGTCATCCCTTTAAGAATCGATGATATAATTCAATTACAATCATTTATATCAATACCTAACAAAAATAATTACAATAATCATATATTAATCAATAATATCAAATAACGGAAATATAAACAACACCAACTATTACAATAAATAACACCTAAATATATAGTAAAAATATTATAAACTTGAGAAATTCTAAGTTTATTAGCCTATCACTCCTAACAAAATAAAATATGTATTCTTCATCAAATTACTTTCTTATTCTTCCAAAAGCTTATTTACAAATGAATTACATGGTGTTATTTATAAACCATCAAAACTGTTGTTACAAACTACACTAATGACAATTATAATTACAATACATCATGGGGGATACAAAAAGGTATTAGGCATGCACACCTCTTATCATATATATCCTGTCTCGTTAAAAACCTTGCCTGAAAAAACTCAATGGGACAAAAAAATCAAGGCTAAGGAAAAGAGTACAGTTATATAATCTCCCCCTCAATTTAAGCAGATATCTTTCAGGTGTCGCATGCCAATGTCATGTACAAGTTGCTTGAACATCTTTGTTGGTAATGCCTTTGTAAACAAATCTGCTAACTACTGATTTGATGGAATCTGCTTAACATCAGCTTTGCATTCCACTTGAAGCTCGTGTGTGGAGAAAATTTTTGGTGATATGTGCTTGGTTCTGTCACCTTTAATATAACCATCCCTGATTTGGCCAATGCACGCTGCATTATCTTCATATATTACTATAGGACATTTCTCGATTGATTCTAGTCCACACGATTCACTAACATAATGTATGAGTGATCTAAGCCATACACACTCACGCCCAGCCTCGTACAGTGTAATTAACTCTGCATGATTTGATGAGGTGGCTATCAAAGTCTGTTTGGTTGAACGCTATGAAATAGCAGTTCCACCATACATGAATACATATCTAGATTGAGATATAGCTTTATGTGGATCAGACAAATACCCCGCATCTGAATAGCCAACTAAATTATTTGCTTTGGCATCCTCATGCCTTTCAAAATATAGTCCCATGTCACTTGTTCCACGTAAATAACGCAAAATGTGTTTGACACCATTCCAATGTCTCTTTGTTGTGTTGAACTATATCTTACTAGTAGATTAACTGAAAAGGCTATATGTGGTCGGGTATTATTAACAAGATACATCAATGCACCAATTGCACTGAGATATGGTACTTCTAGACCCAAAATCTCATCATTTATGTATAATCTTTCCTTCAGGTAACAAGATAGTAGTTCTTTTCAATAAGATTACTAACTTCTAAATAGTGCTCACATTGGTTCTTGTCATTAACAAGTTTGAGAAAAATTTCTTATTTTTCAAATTGTATGCGTAGTGGCACTATCAACAAGGCAATGCTCCTTGTGATTGAGATTTGTAATGGCTTGATCATTCTATAAAATAAGATAGACATATAATGAGTAAAAAAAACTTCATCATTAAACCATAATCGCATTACAATATTAAAAGAAATACCCTACAAATGAAAGTAAACATAACTAAATAATGGAAATACCCTAATATTGAAAGTAAACGTAACTAATCAACAAGCATGTTGAAATCCTCAAGAATGTCACCAAACTGTAAGGACAGCTCAGAGAGATCTTTATCATCATTTTCAATGGACTGAAAAAAATCTGATGCATCTATGTGGTATTGTCTGAGATTCCAGCTTTAACAAATTAGTCTCAACTTCTTTACCTTTTGTTTTCAAAGAAGCTTGGTACAATTTGACTAGATGTTGTGCCGTACGACAAGTACGGCACCAATGTCCAAACATCCCACATCTATGACAAAGATCTCCATTGTGTTTTTCTTTTGTTTCTTTGCCTTGTTCCCATTGTTCTTATGAATATTAGGATAATCCATGTATTATGATGATTTCCACGACCATTTTCACGGCCACGACCACGACCGCCACGGCCACGACCCCATCCATAAGAATGGCCCTGTGGCGAGCCATGGTATCTACCACTCCCCTTTCTTGAAGAAGTAGCATTTGCTTCAGACAATGCCGTTGAATTTTCAGGAAGCGGTTTGGAACCAGTGGGGCGGGTGTGGTTATTCAATAAAGTTAATTATTTTCTTCTGCAACAAGTAGGCATGAAATCAACTTTGAATAAGTGTTGAACCCATGTTCCCTGTACTGCTGCTGGAGTACAAGGTTAGATGCATGAGAAGTAGAAAATATTTTTTTCCAACATTTGTTCATCCGTCACATCTTCTCCACATAACCTCAATTTTGAAAAAATTCGAAACATCTCAGAATTATATTCAGCGATCGTTTTGAAATCTTACAATCACAACTGTATCCACTCATACCTTGCACGTGGTAATATTACAGTCTTTTGATAGTCAAACGAATCCTTTAAACTCTTCCAGAGTTGAAAATGACTTTTACTGTTAAATATTGAGACTTCAGACTCTCATGGAGATGACGAAGCAAAATCATCGCTTTAGCACAGTTTTGCTCAGAAGTAGTAGTATTTTCTTTTATTGTTTCTCCTAGTTTGCTACTTGCCAATGCAGTTCGGCATCAAGAACCCATGACGTATAGTTTATTCCCGAAACATCAAGAGCAACAAAATCCAATTTTGTAAGATTGACCATTAAGCTATAAAAATTAATATGCACTTTTAGTATAACATTTAACATGTACATGTAATAAAATCAAATATTTTACACAAATATAAAGTAAAAATGATATAAAACATTACTACCATTAAGTAGCATATAAGTTACCATGTAATTCAATTGAATTATTACAATATGCATACATGAAATTAAATATATTTAAGTTTGGCATAAATCTTATAATGTTACAAATGGCAATTAAATTGATATTCATGTCAAATTTATTGTTAATAATTAAATTTATTGCATATAAATATACTAGCAAAACATGCAAATACATGAAAGAAAACTATGTAGGTAAAGTAAATTAATTGAATTAACATCAAGTTAATTTTAATCACAATATCTATAATATATGATACCAAAAAAATGACCACGGATCAATTAAACAAACGAAGAAGCTTCGGCTTCTTGATCAAGCTATATCTCAAAACATTTCAGTGGTGAAAAAATTAAATATTATACTTATCATCACTTCAAGGACGATATTCAACTAATTGGTATAAATATTTCACCTACTACTGGGGTGATTTTAATTCATTATTTACTCCGGGAAGCAATGAAATTTTATAAAATACATCCACTTCAGGGATGAAATCAAGAATGTATGCCTACTTCTGGAGGCAATATCTAATATAATAGAACTTTTATTTATACCTATGTCTACTTCAGGAGACATTGAAATATATAATACAAGTATTCATATTTCATTATTAAATAATAAAGAATAAAAGTAACAATGATAATGTAGAGTAAACAAATAAAGAATAAAAATCATACGTAGAAAAATTAATATTCTATCTTGATTGAGCGTAGCGTCGTGCTGATAACGTATTATAAACTTAGAGAAATTCTAAATTTATTAGCCTATCACTCCTAATAGAATGTAAAGAAAACAATATATGTATTCTCCACCAAATCACTTTCTTATTCTTCCAAAAGCTTCTTTACGAATGAATTTCATAGTAGTATTTTATAGACCACCAAAATCATTGTTACAAACTACAGTAATGGTATATATAATTACAATACATCATGATGGATACAAATGAGTATTAAATATTATAATGGAATACCAGAAATATATGCATCTATATATACATATATTCATAATATAAAACTATATTTCATACATATAGTAGAGTTCCAACATGATTTATCCTGAATTCCACGTATTAATGTTGGATCTGTTTTATTGCTACCTCAGTTGGCTACGCCACGCCACCCAAAACGCATTGCCTCAAGAGACACACGTTGCTTCTGTCAGTTCCTCATTAGCTGACGCACTCACCCTCTCAAATTCTGATGCGAATCAACACCTGATCAGAGAAAGACGTACGTAGAGAAACAGTAGAGTCGTTTGAAACTCTTTTACTACTACTCGAGATTTCTGCGCATTAATGCTCGTGTTTCCAGAAAGATCGTGTTGCAATCAAACGCTGAGGCCCTTTTGTCATTAATTGTCCTTCCCACTTCACCAAACTTTGTTGCACTGAGTTAATAGGAAAGGACAACTTGCATCCACTTTCTTTGTTATTAATAAAATACAGAGATAATTACACTTCGTCCTCTAAATTTTTAATATAATTACATTTAAATTTCTTGTATTTTGAAAAATTACACTTAATACCATTGAGTTTGCTTTCATCTAATAAATAAATTTCTCCGTTAGTCAAATTTATTAAATTTGTTGATATTAACAAAAAAAAACCTCAATAAAAATTGATATTTGACTGTTTACTGACTTATTGTAGGTCAAACAATTTTTTTCGAACTAAACTACTATTAACAATGAATATATATATATATATATACATCAAACCTCAGGCAATGAGAGTGTAACTACCCCTAAAATATATTTAACTACGTAAATTATTTGAACTCATTTCACATTTGATGTAACTATACGTAATTATCCCTAAAGATTGAGTCCAATTCAATGGATGTCTTAGCAAACAATAGGGATTCCACGTTATACATATTCCCAATATTTCGTGATACATCCATGTTGGAAAATTATCAACAAATTCTCCCTAGATACGCGAAAGTTGACTTGTCAACTGCAGGTAAAATAGACTTTGGCTGAGCATTGCTCATTCAAATTGTCATCTAGATCTCAATCCATTTTCTCTATTAGTTAGCTGACACATGCAGCTTCAAATGTATCATTTGCAGCAACTAATCTCTGTATTTTACTCCAAATAGGCTTATAAATAAAGGTTATAGTGCAGTCAACGATAACATTATTCATTCACACTCATGCACTTTTTGCTCTTCGTTAACAACAATGATATATGCTCCCTGCTCAGTTTCATAATCTACAAGTGTACTTTATCTTATATTTCAATATTTTACCATTTGCCATATTTTTATGTTATTTAAAATTTCTCAATTATTTATTCAGTTAACCATTTATTAATTTAATTAGCACGGAGTGCTAACCCCTGTTCTAAAAAGTTAGACCTCCTTAAAAATTCTTGGCCCCTTGTGGTAAGACTAAACTTGAGCATGCATCATTTACCGAAGCTAAAAAAATATATTTTTCCAAAAAGAAAATAACCTTTGATTACCATCTAAAATGAAAATTCTAAAAATGTTAAATATCTAGCATATTAGTTTTGGGAAAAAAAGAGCAAACAATCCCTATGTGATACTATAATAAGTAAAGTACACTCTTATAAAAAATAATAATAATTTATTTTCCTGTATTTTTAAAACACAATAATTTATTATCCCCTATATTTTTTAAAATGAAGCAATTTATCTAGTCCAAAGAGATTAAATTGCTTCATTTTAAAAATATAAAAAGGTAAATTGATATTCTTTTTTATCATAAGAAGATAATTCACTTTTTTACAATATCACATAAGGTAAATTGCATTGAACCCTATTAATTTGCTCGAGTGTTCCATATGACATTTTGGCATACTGATTTCAATAGATGGAACGAATTTAGTTGAATTAGAATATAATCATATTAATTATAATGTTTTCTCTATATACATGTATATATGTATATAAAATTATATTTTCTCTCTCTCTCTCTCTCTCTATATATATATATATATACATGTATATATGTGCAAAATCGTACTTCAAAGGCATGATGTTTTTTAGAGCTCAAATGAACATCAAGGAAGTATGGACTATATATGGTGGATGCCAAACTATAATTTATACACCCAACAAAAAATAAAAAGAGAAAGAAGCCCCCACTCCACCAATCGTCCACAAATAAAAGTGTTTGGTGTTCGTGTTTTTTTTATCTATCGAAGCTTGGTTGTTTAATATAAAAGGATAAATTGAATAACACACTCTGTGTTTGGGTGAAATAATATGAAATTCCCCTATGTTAATTTAATAGGCAAACTCTCCCGCCGTGTTTTATAAAATACAACAAAGAAACTTAATTTTCGTTAAAAATTAACGACAGCGGCTCACACTCGCCTTTTGTACGAGTGGGCTCTATTTTTTGCTTTTTTTACGATTACTTTAAGTATGTAAATGTCCGCTTTGCCCCTTTCTTTCATATCTATATACATTTTAAAATTTAAATTGATTACTTTATTATATTTATATATATATTATATTTAATAAAATTTAAATTATTTATTGAGTTGAAATATATCACAATAAATTATATTTATTATGAAATATATTAATTTAGATATAAAAACAAATAAACAATATATAAAATTTTTAAAAATTAAAATTTTAAATTTAAGACACAATACAAGTTTAATATCTAAATTATTTTTAAACTAAAAATTCATATAAAATACAATTTAACTATAAAAACACCTAAACAGTATATAAATTATGAAAACACGTGGCACATCTTATGTATACAAATATTTCTTAAAAATCAAATAAAATATTTATATAAGTTATTAAATTGTAGATTTAAAAAATACATAAACATGAATATAAAATAATAAGTTAATATTTATTTTATTCATAAAAAAATATTGATAAAACACAATATATCCTAATGTTTGAGAGAGAAAAAAAAAGGAAACTTACCAAAAGATAGTTGTGCAAAAGGCCATGACAGTGTATAGTATTAAAAATATTCATAATTTCTTTTATATTGTGTGAATTTTGTTGGACTTATCATATAGATATTTATTTAACCCGGGCTTAGTATTTTGTCTTGTTGAAGTCGACAATAGTCCTATATGGAGAATTTCAAATAATTTCATTTTAAAAGGATTTAAAATTATAATAACATAAAATATTTTAAAATAGAAGTTCAAGAATTTGAAATCTTTTGTGACATGAATTTATCTACAGAAGTGATACCCCTCTATATTGTTTTGTACCGGCTAAGACTTACACACTAGCCCAATTGGTACCAAATCAGTTGGCCCACAAACAGGTAAGAAATGCCCACAAAATCCTTTCTTTCATCTGTACTGACAAGTCTTGGAGCAAGCCTATTATTAATTTGCCATGTTATCAAATAGTTAGGCGGGCACGTCGTACAAATTGTCAACACATTAGGACTCACCACTTTAAAGTATCTCCAGCAAACTCCTAGTCATTTGATGGCAAACTGAAAACCAGTAAGTAACCGAATCCCGAAAGACTTTGATATACTGGGCAAGACTCAGACAAAATGTCATAACTCTTTCAAGATAAGTCCAAATTCTGAAATTCTTTTAATGTTATTTATCTAACTCGTGTAGCTATTCAATGACACCTGATTCACCCTAACTACTCCCTGGATTCTACTCCATGAAAGCCTATAAATAGAGTATTCATGCAGTCATTTAGTAACATCTATTCTCATACTCACACTCTTATTATCTCTCCCGATTTTAAAGCTACTTTCAGCATCTTTTTGCACTTCATATGAATATGTATCATCTTAACACCATTTTCAACTATTATTCTCACTTTAATTCAAATTTTGTTTATCTTATTCAGTAAATCGTTATCGACTTACGAAAGAATAAAAGGAAATACCATTCTGGCATAAGAAAGAATAAAAGGAAAAGTGAGAAGTGAATCTCTTGTTCTAGAAAATTTCTAGAGGATCAATTGTAAGGTATCGTAGTTGTACCCCGAATCTTTAAATGGAAAAAGAAGTTTTTAAGACATGCCTCAGTATCGATCAAAAAGATGTCGACGAATTGACGGCAAATTTGAGGTAAAGATGATATTTTGTTGAAAATTAGAGACAAATGAGACATTAATCTAGGGGGTAAAATCCATATTACCACTTTTGATACTTAAAATATTTAAATAGGCCCATCTGATAAAAAAATTATCATATAACCCCTTGTGAATTTAAAAAGATGCATATTGGCACTTGGTGTATTTGAATATAAATTTAATATTGTAATGACAAAAATACTCTTTTTAAATCAATGGCCTATATTTAATCAGATCTAAATTTATGGCTCAGATTTAATCATGGTTACAAAAAATTAAAATATATTATTTTAATATATAAATAATATATATATTTAATATAATATATATATATATATTTGTATATCCTGAATCTACTTTTCTTTTCCTCCCATATCCCCACCATTCGACAGCCTTTTAGAGCAAGCTTACCACCAATCGCCTTTCGGAGCAAGCTTATTGCTATTGGAAAGCCAATTTAACGACGAGCATTTTGATACCCCATCCACTGCAAATCTCCAATCCGTGGGTTATCTCAAATTTTTCACCCAAACAACCCTAACTTGTGGCCCCAATCTTCTATTGCTTTTCTCCACCGTCCGACCATCTCTTTATGGGTGCTTACCACCATTGAAAAGTCCGTCCAATAGAGAGCATTTTAATACCTCTCCACTAGAATATCCAATTCGTTGTGAGTTATGTATATATATATATATATATATATATATATATATTTTGCTAAAACAATCCTAACCTGCTGCGCCCCCATCTTCTGTAGCTTTTTTCTCCATTGTCCGATCATTTCTCGACCCGTGTCTACCATTGCTGGAAAGTCCATCCGACGACAAGTATTTTGACACCCCACCCATCACCAATCTCCTATCCGTCAGCGAGTTATCTCCATTTTTTTATTTTTTATTTTTAGATTTCTTTATATATATATATATATATATAACTAAATTATATTCTCTTATATTAAAATTTTAAAATATGTATAATTTAAGGATATGAATAGTTTAGTCATTTGGGGACAAAATATACATACTCAGTCGCATTTTGAACGCGTGAAATGCAATTTTAGAAGCGAGGAGGTAATGTGCACATTTTTAAATTTTATAGGGAGTTATATGATATATTCTTTTTTATTACAATAATCAATTTGAATATTTTGGATATCACATGGGGTAATCTAGGCGTGACGGGGACAAAGAGAAAAAAAAAGAATAATACTAGTACCATTAGGGAGGCCCGCCCATTAATTCGACAAATCTTGGGCGAGTCCCAATCATACACTAATCTAAAGTAAAACTGGGCTAGTCGATTTAATCTTGGGCTGGACCAAAAAATAATTGTGAATTGGGCCGGCTTATACCAGATATCCGGCTCAGTAGAAGGTGGTTACTCTTTTGTCCAATTTTTGAATACAAATTACGCTCGTGTCTCTCCCGCTTGCCTTCGTTCTTTGTCCTGAGGACCGGAGTTGTATAGATTTTGTTGCCGGCGAACAGAGTAGGAGCAAGGAAGGAGGAGATTAAGGTTAATTCTCTCGCCAGCCGCAGACTCTGACAAGCAGATCGCGCACTCCGCCGCCGTCGCGACCAGCTTCATGCCTTCTGAGTAATCACCGCCGGAACTTCTGATTCCGAGGCGTCCGCAGCTGGAGCCACCGCACGCAGTGTGGTATTATGATGTAGGGACGGCGGCATTGGATGCTGCAGCAGATAATGTGCATGAGGGGAAGACGAGGCTAAGGCCGTATTTACCTTGAATCGTTAGTTTCATTTCACCTGCAATTTCGAGCTGGATTTAAATCGTTAGTTTCACAGTTTTATATTTTCTGTGCAAAAAAAAAAATATGACTCTTCTTTCCAACTAGAGTTGGGATTATGATAATTGAAGTGAAAGCAGGGACAAAAAAAAAAAAAAAAAAAGAACAGGACTTGTTTAGTTTTGTTGCTCTGCTGTGTTTTGCTTGGCAACTACAAGAGAAGAATCATGTTAATTTGATTTTTCGGGAATTTCCTTGCTTTTGAACTTCTATTTCGTTATCATTTTCTGTTGCTGATGGTTCTTCGCATTCTTTTTCTTTACTTTCCTGTGGCACAGTTGAAACTGAGCAAGATATCGTACCCAACACAATGTTACAATGGATGGGTGGATCAAGGCGGAAAGTGACAACAGTAAGTTATAGTGTAATAATGCTTTCCGTCTTACAGCGTTGCTTTGTGACCGGAGAGCATCCCACTGACCATTTATTGTTTGGGAATATTTTGTCCATATTCTGGGCCTAATATTTCCTGGTTTGAGTTCTCCCATTGATTTACTAACTAAAGTTGTTAGGTGATTTAGTGAATGGGAAGCAGATCTTTATGTTTAACGGACACTATCAGGCATTGTGGGCCTTGCCATAAAATAAACTACTGTTACTACTCTGTAATGCTTAAATCTACTGTTTTGTTTTCTTGCTCTGGGCTGCATCGACAAACCATTTTACTGTCTTCATTGTATTTAAATCTATAAACTCATAGGCCTGATCTGGTTGAAGTGCGGCCACCTTGTCGGAGGATCTAGTTTCACGATATAGACTGTTCATTTCTTCAAAATTGTAGCATGTAGGCTGTGATGATCAATATAACACTAAGGTTAGACAAACTCATATGATGATCCTATATAGTAACTTTTCAGCTTTACTTTGCACTTTGAAGTCCCTCCTACTAGTCAGGAAAAAGTCAACTTGAAGAGATGTCTTTGTTATTTTATTCTCTGATTTTTGGTTACTAGGTAACATGATGAGAATTGATCTGATCCTTGTTGCTTAAATTGTTTCAGTTTGTTATTTTGTTTTCATTTTAACATCAGAAGCATTTGTTTTTTATGTGGTGAACATGCGGCATTTAATTATGCTGGGATGGGAAAATTGCAGTCAAGAAAGTCAACTCATAAAAGGTACAAAAACATATTCTGACTTTACACGTTGGTATCTTACTCACCCTTTCTTCACCCCTGATCTTGTGACCAAAGTTCTTATCATTTGCCACATGATATGGAGCTGACTTGCCAAGAATTTAATAAATACAGGCAAAAGCAGTATTTTGAGCAAAGGAAACGACAGCAGCAGCAGCCAGCTGGTTTAGAGAGTTATGCTGATGGAAAGCGCTCATGCACTCTACATTTTGAAAATAATAGATCACTTGATATCCTTAGTCTGGTAAATGTATCAACTGTATCTCAGGATCACGGGACCAGCTGCATCAATGGTAATTAACCTTGACTTCTGATTTTAGAAAAGCCAGAAATTTCTTAGAGATTCTCATTCTCTGAGATGCATGAGAATCAATTTGGGATTCACATCCATGTTATTCACCGCATAATCATAAACTGAAACCTTGGGAGATGGTATTATTTTGGATTGATATACATGTTTTGTTCTCTTTCATTTATATTGGTCTGCTAGTCCTCTCAGCTGCAGTATTTTAATTTTTAATTTAGAAATATATTCAGATCCATGCTTCTGTTGTCTTAAGCAAATTGATTGAACTAGTGATATTAACTCTTATTGTTCCCTGCTATGTCTAATATATTGAGTGTAAATCTTTTTGCCAAATTTTAATGGATAGTTTCTTTGAGGTTAGTACTCCAGGATGTTTCCATTGTTTTGCAACTTTGCCAGCTTAAAACATATTCTATGGAACAAAATTTTCAATCTTTAAATTCCAGAATGCATGAATACATATATGATACTTCACCATTTACTCTTGGTTTACGGCTATGTCTATGCTCTAAGTTCTCACTATGATGATTATATGTTCAAATTTTTTGAATCGCGGGTCCGATTTGTCTTTTGACATGTTTTATTTACTTCGATATGGAACTTCAATCAAGGAAAGTAGAAGAGATAGCAGAGTTTAAAGAACCTATATAAGGGTGTTTGTTGTCAGAGTTGGGTGGTTTTTTCCTGTTTTATTTTTATATGTTACTTTTCGAATTCTAAACTTTTTTATCAGTTAATTTATACTAATGCTAGCCTGAATTTATTCTTTATTTCATCTAATATGCATTCAATATTTACTTAATTGCAAACTAGGTGTACTTGTTCTTTTTATTTCAACACGCCATACGATTAAGAAATTTTAATCCTTATAAAAAATACAAGTGAACATTAAATTTCAATATCTGTTATGCTATTATTATCTATATCACATCTTGATTGCTTTTTCCTTTTCATCCCAAAAGCAATGGATAATTCAGGGGATGTTGATTTTACTTTGAACCATCAACCTACACACCATCCTCCAGCTATTCTCACCAGTGGAGGAATTCCTGTGGATCAATCTGAAATAAATGAAGAAAGTATGCTTCTGATCTTAGTTAATGTTTTTTTTTTTTTTTTTCTCATTAGGCCATTCATTTCCTTTTTGAGATGGTGGGTACTGTATGTTGGCAAGAGCCTAGCATCATACTTTATTTGTAGCAGGTACTCCTTGGAATTATGGCACAGAGGCTGAATATTCAAAGAAGTAAGCTTTGGTTCAATATCAAAGAGATAGCCTTCGAAATCCCTAGTTGATTTCTTTCAAGTTTATTGTTCTCTAAATAGATTCAAAAGATACAAAGTGACAACTCTATAAGTAGGCTCACTTTTCTATATAAGTTGACACAAATATCTTGGAAGTAGCATATGTTATGTTCCTGTATGCTGCATTCCATTGTCTCTTTCCAAGCTCTTATTGTTTTTCAAAAGAGATTTCTCTGACTGGAGAGGACATTAAACAGTCAAGCTTTACAGGGTTTCGATCCATTTACCTGGCCATAATGAAGTTTTAGTTGGAAATGACAAGAAACTTGATCCTTTCGAGCTGTCCACCACGCATCGTGAGTATCAATTGATTGAATTGGTTTCTTTTTCTGTTCCCAGAGCATCTAAGTTGTTCTAAGTTTCAGTACCTTGTGGGTTTCCTGATAACTCATACTTCGGACAATCGTTTTTCATTTCCATTTTCAAATGCTACCATGTTTGAAGAAATGTTGATGACTGATGATCAAAATAATGCCAATATAGCTCACTTGAAACTGTTTTTCTCTCTTGTTTTATATCCAAAGAGATATCTGTCATTGATTTGCTTGGTGACGGTGGAGGAAACAGTAATGAAGAAGAAGATTCAACACATGCTCGGGAAGCTCATGTTGCATTTTCTATTGAAGGTTATGCTTTATTGGAATGATCCAGCATTCTTATTTCTCAATCCCAAATGCACCAGATCATGTTCCCTGGAAAACCTAATAGAGAAATATTTGCCCCATTGTAATTCTTATCTATACTACTTTCCTTGCCTACTTGATTAATCTAGTAAAAAATAGGACAAGGAAATCCCTGCACCATGAGTCACCGAATGATGATTTTTCTGGAATATGAAGTAAAGGGAAAGGGGACTTCACTTCTATTTTCTATCCTTCCCTGCATAATAGGGAAGTCAAATGATAAAAGTACAATTTTCCGCTTACTATGATCCATCTCTCAATTGTATGGAATTCTGGCACTTGCAAGTTTTACAGGAATTTAACCCCTTTTTGCTCTGAGATGTATTATTAGCTTTAGATTTTAAAATGATGGCTATATCTTTGGCTAGCATTTCATATTGAGAAACTGCTTATGCATTTCAGATTTAGGGAAAGTGGGAACTGAAACTCCAGTTCACTCACCAAAGATAGCTGGCAGGTGAGTTCTATAGACATATTTATAGAAGTTGTACCACGTACTGCACGAATTACAAATCAGTCTAGTACAAAACTCGGGGTTTGCAGGCATGCGTTTCATGGGACATGTTCTTGAGATTTACAACAAGACTTTAATCAAACAACACAAACAGAAAAAATCAAGCTGCATACTAATAGGATTAAAGGACCCTAGGTCAAGTTTTGAGCCACTTAGCCTTATTACTTTTGTTTATTTGTTCAGAAAAATCCTGAGGGCTACTATGAAGCTTAGGTGGAATCTTTACATATATTTTCCTTGGTTTGTGCTTTTTACGTTTCGGATTGTTTTGACTTCCTCAAATTAGCTTTAACAACATCTAATCCACCTGACAACACTAGTTGTTTCATAATGTCTGGATTCTGGAACTAAACTGTGATTTAATACTTGATAATTTACCGTCCAACACTTCAAATGTGCTCAGTCCAGTGCACTGCAATTATAAACTGGACTTCAAATGTTCTCATTCCAGTGCACTGCAATTATAAAGTTTATTTTCCTCTGATGTGCATTTTTTATGTGCTTCACATACTTTTTCCTTTACAAGTAGGAGCTTAATTGCTTAATAATTTGCATGTTTAAAGCTAGGCAGCTATTGTTACTTGAGTGTAGCCAATAGAGTTTTGTTGTTCTACAATTTTCTTAATAGGGATATTGCACAATTTTTTGAGGCCCGCTCTTTCTCGTTGGCTCATGGGGAACATTTTTTATGCTTATTTTAAGATAATTCTGTTGAAGTATCATCTTTAATGCCTAATTTTCACAAGAAATATCAATTCACATGCTACTCTTAATAACATATAAGTGGACAACAGACTTTAAACTATGCTTCTAAAACCTGTAGCCTGAGAATGTCAATGAAGTTGGAAATCCTGAAACTCCACTCGAGTTAGTTCTCTACCAGTTTGTTTCATTTGCATCCTCAAACTTTTCAAAGTCCTACTTGTCATGGCTCACTTCCTAATAGTATCTTCTTCTATATGATGGATCTGGTATTGCAAGCAAAAAGTGAAGTTCATTTGTTCTAGTCAGAAGTCCTGGGGGTAACCCACTCACTTTCTGAGGAAGTCTTGAAGTTCACTCGCTGAGCTTTAGTAGTCTTTTGCATTCACTATATATGATTCCAAAAGGAGTATTATGTTCCATTTGATCAGGCCCTCTGGTTTTTAATGACTACAGATCCTTTCCAAATGGTTTCTCTTCACCAGAAAAAGGAAGGAGACAATCCATCTCGTCCAGACACTTTGATTATGGTTTTCATGACCTGGGGTCCCCAGTGGTAAGAGAATTTATATTGCCTCTTGTCAGTTATATAAACTTTCTGACGTGGTCCTGGCATCCGGTAGTCACTAGTATATCCTGGCACAAGGTTCTGTTGTTTCTGGACTGTTATTTATCTTGTCAAGAAATTCATAGCTTCTAACTGTACTCTCATTTGGTCTGCCCTTGTTGAGTAAATTGATAGATATTTGTCTTCCATTATGTGTTTGGTTGAGAATCTATATAGGACTTAACAACTGGGGCCAATATTCTATACGTTCAGAGATGAATATATCAGTCCAGGATGGCAAATTTAGTTCCTGGTTGCAACATAGTTGACAATTAATTTGATTCTGTTAAATGAACAGTTAGCATGATTTTTTGAGTTAGAACTTAACATTTTCCACTTAGTCCTGATGTTTAAAATGGTTCCCATCGATTTCTCTTCTTGCTGAGAAATATGGGAGAAATTTATTGCCATAGGATGTTTAGATGGCAATCCATGCAACTCAATACACAAACTATTCATTTTATTACTTCCAAGTTCCAACTATCCTTGTATTATTATCTGTATGGATCATTACAAAATTCTTGAATAGATGCATATTCTTTGCCTTTTTGATCTGTTAGTGTTTGTCCCTTAATTTGAATATAATAACGATCTATGTATTATTTTTTCTATATCAACTTTGCCCATGTTTTTGTGATCATTGATCATGTTCTCAAAACTCATACATCAAGAGGGAAAATTACAGGTTGTTATGATGCAGGATATTGATTTTTCACCATATGACAATTCAAAGGAAGAGCCTTCCTGCTCAAGGAGCATGAGGAACATAGCTGAATATCCAAACCAGACGTTCTTAAATTTCAGAAAGTCCTCTCCTTTCAACTGCAATGTTAGTAAATTGCAGGTGTTTCTGGCACTGATGAATTCATCTACAACATCCAAGATAGCGGCAGAAACATTTGGAATAATGGTGTTTGTATATGCAATTTTTATCTTCTGTTATCATTGTAATTCTCTTTAGTTTTCTATCTATGTGGTTTATCAGAATATTAAGACAAATATGCATTAGGTGGTCTAAATTACTACACTGAATGGTTCGAGGGCTACAGATTGACTGACTACATATCATCCAATCGAATAAAGTATTGTATTTAGGTAGGTCATTACTCATTAGTTGATTTGGTGGAAACTGATAAAGATCTTGAACCAATCTTTGTTGAGGTTGGGCGTTGAGGGGCTACGGAAAACTTGAGAAATCTAGGAAGTTGTCGTTTATTTAACATGGAAATTGCATTGATACTAATTCAGGTTACTGTTATTATCTTCTGAAATATTGTCCATCAGACAATTTCTTAATAGAGTAGTTCTGCTACAGTTAATAAGTGTATTGTGTGCTTAGAAGTTATTAACGGGGATCTCCTTACTCAAAGCTGGGGGGATGATGACACTGATGTTATTATTGAT
Organism: Sesamum angolense; assembly: GCA_034509725.1. Lineage (NCBI taxonomy): Eukaryota > Viridiplantae > Streptophyta > Magnoliopsida > Lamiales > Pedaliaceae > Sesamum > Sesamum angolense. The sequence goes on from JACGWL010000002.1 coordinate 5,808,030, forward strand.
TTTCTGACTTGAGCTTAAGAAGGTTTTCCTGGAGTTCTGGCTTGACCTCAGCTGATAGGCTCCTAACTTTCCCCAACATTCTGGTTAAGACTTAGATCCCAATATAACTAGAATTATCCAAGTTCAGCACGTGTTCAGTAGGTCAGTAACAAGGCATCAATTATTTATCCTCTTCTTTGCAGTGTTATCTACTCTGATAGGAAAGCACCCTTATATCTTTTCGGCAATTTCATGCTATATGAGCATGCTCTTTGTGATGCTCAAGGGAAGTAGTATGTACTGAGTAGGACATGATACCAGAAGTATAAATATGTGCAAGTTTTTCAGCTGTCACTAAGCTAGCAAACTCTATATGCAACATGTACTCAGTGCGCTCTCTCTCTCACTCTCATTCGAGAGCACGTGTCTGTAATGGAGGCTAACTGTTTGCAGGCCACAATAATGTTAGTCAGATTTTTTCCCTTATGGCCTAACTATTTTGTTGTTTTGTAATGGTTGGATGTGGATGGTTAGCATCTGAGTCAATAGACAAACTTTCCTAGTTGAACAGAGAGAAGCTGATGTGAATTCAATTTGCTCCATCACAGACCAAAATTTAAGTCTTTGATATGTTTGACGTGATGACTGGGTGATGTTTTGTAATTACTTTGTTGAAATTTTCTTGAAGATTAAGGCTTTTGATATGCCATCTATTTTCATATTGGGATGTACTAAATTTTCTCCTCACTAGTACTCTGCATTCAAATTATAATGTGTAATTAAGGATCATAACTATAGTTTGCGTGTTTCTTGATAGTTTCTCATATGCAATGTTAGGATTGTATTTGTTTAATTAGTTTTTCATTGGCCCTGTTGATTTCTGTAAGTTTTGGCTTCAATATGATCAAGTGATATGGCTGGCATTCTTTTACTCTTTTCTATTTGTTAGGTCCCAGCTTCTTAGACGACAGTACTGATCACTTGGGACAGTATGAATCATTTTGCAAGAACTGGGTTGATCAAAGAAATTTTAGTTATGATGATTATCACCATAATAAAGACCTCTGGGATCAGGACATCAATTTCGAAGCCTGGAATGTGCAGAAGCAAAGGTCTGCTACTAAATTAATATTTCTCCATCCTTCTTGAGACTGTCACTTAACTGATAGGATTCTTGTACTTTACAGGTCCAGCATCCAAAGAACTGAAAATTTCGATAAGAGAGGTCCTTCCTCCTTTTGCTGGATGTTTATGGTTTTCTTGAACATTTAACATCTCTCTCCGTTGTTGAACAGAAGCTATCCTCGGTTGCTTACGTCCTTTCTTCTTTAGGACCCAAAATAATTTGATTGATGTTGTATGGCATCAATAGTATTTTAATTTTACTATGATGAGGAAACTAACCAGAGCTGCGTTCCTGAGAGATCAAGATTCATTATAAGTTTGGGCGTCCTCCAATATTTCTATGCCATCTTCAGTTATCAATCACCATAAACTTTGCTGGAGAAAGCACACTTAGACCGAAAATAGGACTATTGAATTTATGCACATCTTATATTGTTTGGAGAAACCACAGAAAATGCTAATAACTAGCTTGCTGTTTTCGTCTAAAGTTTCAGTGTGCTCCTTCCTGCAGTTTATTAGGCCAATAAACTTTTTCTTTTTATAGAATTTCCAATCCTTATAAGTTTTTGTTAATTCATAGTGTGTTTCCAAGCAATTTGCTACTTAGATACATTGTTTTTGTAAAATATATGCCTCAACATATCCATTTTGCATTTTTGTTATGGAGAAGCCAGGAATTTATGCATTCATCATAAGTGTCATCTCTGACTCTCAAGGAAGATTAGTTAGATCTAGATTATATTTTTCGGTGATCTGCTATACCCTTTTATTGAGTTTTTCTCATTTTCTTCTCCCTGGGTCAGAGTCACCCTTTCCTTATCAAAAGCATCAGAACACAGAGGACCTTCCTGGTGTCATAATTTCAGAAACAAAGTGGTAAGTGAACTTTGTGGAAGAGCTTATTTGGTTATACTATTTGGGTCCATTAATAGGCTGTCCTGTAAAATGGCAGGTATACTGCTGTTGAAATAGATAATGGTGTTAAAGATGCTATTGGCCACTTTGTAACAGAAGACGCTAGAGAGAGGCTGAGTCTGTTGAGGTTTCACATTTGCCCTTTTTGTTCAACATCTCAAATCTTTCCTATTATTTTGAACTAATTGGAACTTGTGTCCTAATGCGAGTTCTTGACAGTGAAGAATCATGCTCTTCCACTGCAGGTTAGTCGGTTTTATCATACTATGGTTTTAGCAATTGATTTTTCTGAAGTTGTGAATGTAGTAAACTTTTCTTGGAACAGTGAGGGCCGATGCAGCGAAAAAATCCTGAAACAGAGCTTGAGAAAGACCCAGTGTAGTAGACTTTGTTTACTATCTCTTGCTCATCATTGTTAGGTAGGTGAAATGTCAACAGCTGTCTCCATTGATGATGTTGGCATTCTTTTCAGGTGTAAGCACACTCAGATTGTGACTTCTGGAAACTGGATGCGTAAGGTAGATATTTCTCACATGTTCTTTCAGATCTCTCTTGGTGGCATTAAACAATTTTGAGTAACATGAATTTTCTTCTGGTGCTAATTTCAAATTTGGAGCTTGAAATTAGTTACATAAGAAAGAAGGATTGTAGGTACTCGACTAAAAATCATTTTAACAGCTTATCTTCCAGTTGATGATGCAAGAATGCTTTAAACAACTGTCTAAAAAGGCTAAATCAAGATTTATCTGAATTAAGCTACTAATTCCAGATTTCAAATAATATTTCACGTTCAATTCATCAGAGATGTTTTGATGAAAAGTTTAGCCCATGTACACTCAGATCTACATAAATAACTGAATGGGGAAACAAGAATGAGATTTATCTTCAAAATTCTCCTACTAAGTAGTTACTAAATCCCTTGTAAGCCTATTGTCTTCATTCTCTATCTCCATTACATTGCACATTCCACAGGAGTGCAGCTGTCCTAAATGATTTTGTTTTGACCTCAGTGTTGGGAAGCTGGAAGGAAACAAAAGCTGACATCCCATGAAAAGTTTTTTTTTAGCAATTCTAGAAGCAAAAGCTGACATCCCAAACAACACACTTTTGTGTCTCCAAAACTCTCGCAAACATTCACATAGTGCAATCGTGACATTTGCCATCATGTTTGACATGATTCCAAAAATTTCTGGACTTTTTCACTTTCTATTATCTGCATGTTTGCTCTTGAACATGCTTGTGTGTCCTTAAGATGCAAAGCCGTCCATTGCATGTTTATATAAATTTTGTCATACGACACCTCCATTTCCTGACATCTGATTGTTTCAAAGGTTTAATTCGGCTCCCCCTTCCGAACACCTAACATGTAAGCGATGAGACATCATAAGAAAGTAACCAAACTATCAGCATATTGTAAAGGTAAGCACAGAACATGGAACTTCTTTCCCCTTCCGGTTATGATGGTCCAGTCGTAGCAATTGGAAATAGCAGTGGTTACTTCTTAATCCGTTTATGTTTATGTTTTTTGTGTGTTTTTGTTTTAGCAAATTCAAACATTACATTCAATTAAATAGATAGAAATGTAGAATATTTGAATTTTGCTAGTTAAACATAAATTTAGGGTGCATTTGGATCAACAGAAATCCAAAGTTAGTGTTCAGTTTATTGGTAGAATTTCAGGTTGATGTATATTTTGATTGCGATAGAAGTTATATGATGTTTCATTTATGCATGCAATCACCTTTGCAAGAAAGAAAAGGGGAGATGTCTTAATAGTAATTTCTTTGCATGCAGATGTGAGGAGAAGGGTGTCGATAAGTTTGCGGTCGAAGAGACCGTCATCCACAGCTAAAACATGTGGTGGTTTCTCTTCATCTTCATCCTCATCCTCAAACCTCTTCCATGAAGATGATCAGCAACCTTTTCTTCTATACCTATCCGCTATCCGCACCTCCCCTCTTGATTTCTTTTCTCCACACCAAAAATGAACTTGCTATATCTGTACATGTAATTACAGTGTGACAGGGTGAACTCTTGGTAAAATCAGGTGACAGATACTTACTTGTCTTTTTGTATGAGTTGGAGGGATATGATGGAGAGCTGAAAGAGAAAGAACGATCAACAGTCTCTCTGTTTTGTAAGTCTTTCCCCTTTCCAATATATCCTCATTTCTATTAGAGTGTGAAAATGCTATCTTAACAGATTTATCTAATTAGTCCTAACTACTACAATATAAGTTTTAGGTATGAATAACGTCTGCCAGTTATTTTCAACTTATCTTAACAATGTCACCCTGTGTGTTTGTGTGTGTGTATACGTAAAGAAATCCCCAACTTTCTTTCTTTTTCTGTCGTCACAATCCTTACATATTAGCTACGCATAATTTGCGTAAAAGCTATAGGTTAGTGGTAGGGGAAATTCTAGTCCGGACTTGGTTCGATCGAACCTGAACCAATCATATGGTAAGTACAATACACTTGCCCTATGATTGGTGTATAGTTCAGGAAAAGTGACCAATCACGTAATAAGTGTTATACATTTGTTCTATAATTGATTTGGTTCGATCAAACCTGATTTGGGTAAGAATTTTTCATAGCGGTAGTTAGCTTAGATGGTTAAGTTATTAGTGATTTTTATGGTGGAGAAAGTATTTATTGCCATAGGATCATTTTAATCTTGATTGTCCATTAGAATCATGGCAACCATAAATACAGAGGTACTTCATTTGTAAAAGGTTCTTATATTAGTCATTCATAATATGTCATTACTTTAAATATTATAGTTTTATTTACAAAAAAAATTACAAGAAAATTTCAAAATACAGTAAAAACATGTATATATATTATACTATTACAATTCTTCGCTAAATGAAATATAAAATCAGCTAAAAAGAACAGAAAAGGTTTTGAATTTCAATATTACTGACAGTATGCTTTACATAAAATTCAACATTAATTTCATTAGTAATTCCAACATTTTTTTTTTTTTTTACATTATTTAACATCATGCAAGGATCCTAATATATCATACTATTCACCCTGTTTAATGAAATTTGCACTAATTAAAAGTCCACTTTATCTGTGAAAATAACGTATATGTTATGGGCGTCAATACCACTAAAAATAAGTTTTAATAAATACTTTTATGACAATAATAAGTAGGGTCGATTTCATAGAAGTTGATTATAAGTTGATTTCTTCAAATAAAATAAAAAAGAATGGGATTTCAGCAAGAACTGTTTAGCATGTTGGGATAGAAATAAATTTGAAGCTACTATGAAAATCAAAGATGAATGCAAGTACAACTATGTTTAATACAAACCTATCCAAATGAATATGGAGGATAAGAAAAATATGCAGGAGATCATCAAGGAGCATATCAATTTTAAACTCATCGAGTTTTTGCTTAACCATGGTGAAATAAAAAGAGGTAAACTCATGTTAATAATTAAATATCAAGGTATTAATAAGATATTAGAATTTGATGATTATTACATTCCTGGTAGAGAACATTTATTAATTGACTACATTAAAAGTGCAAATATGGTTTCCAAATTTGATTGTTGATTTAGTTTTTATCAGATCAATATGAAGAATAGTTCGAGGAAATACACAACATTTTTCACACAGTAAGGATAATATATCTGAAATGTACTTCCCGTTGGACTTGCAAATGCACTCCAAATGTTTCAAATAAAAATTGATAATCTTTTCAAAGACTATCTAAAGTTTATTTTTGTCTGCATAGATGATATCTTGATTGCATCTAGAAATATGCATGATCATAATAAACATCTTAAATATTCTCTAATGCATGTCATAAAGAGGAACTGATGCTTTCTGAAAAGAAAGCAATAATAGTTAGGGTTGGCAATTTCAACCCGAACCCGGAAAACCCGCCCCGGACCCGCCCCGTATGGGGCTGGTCTGGGATGCCATTTTTCGGGTTCGGGGCGGGTCTGGGGCAGCTAAAACCTGCCCCGGCCGGGTCCGGGGCGGGTTACGGGTCCTGTCTCGAACCCGTCCCCATTGGACCCGACCCCGGTCCAACCCCGCCTTTTTTTTTTTGTATATTATTAATATATACAATATATTATAAATAAAAAATTATCTTATTATATATATGAATCCTAAATAATTTTTGCATATACCCAACTATATATAAAAATACCAAAAATAAAAAATTAGTTGATAAAAAATTTAATAATTTAGATGAACGTATTTTTTGTCTTATCAATTCATTCTAGATTGAAAATTATATTAAAATATTTAAATCTAAACTGATATTATTTCTTAAAAAAATATTAATTTAATGTATCTTTGTATAAATTAATTAAGTCGGGACGGGGCGAAATTTTTAGCATGGCGAGGCGAGGCTGGGACGGGTTATGGGGCTGGCAAAAATTAAATGAGGGGGGTCTGGTACGGGTCCAGGCGGGACGGGGCGGGTTATGGGGCTGGTAAAAATTAAATGGGGTGGGTCTGGTACGGGTCCAAGTGGGGCGGGGTAGGTTATGGGTCTGGCAAAAATTAAATTGGGCGGGTCTTGAATTCGGGTGGACCCGTACCAGACCCGCCCCATTGCCATCACTAATAATAGTTGCCAATTAGATCAAATTTCGATCCATGAGCTAGCGGCTGAAGACCCGGCTGCAAGGAGCATTATACTCCACAGGGCGGAGATTCCTCGGCTCCTGGTTTGAACAGCCCTGCTAGTTCCAATAAGGATTCTTATTGATGATGTAGGTATCGAATACAGGAGCATATTATGGAGAAAATCTGTAATTTTCGTGACATTCTTAAAGACAAAGAGCAATTTAAAAGTTTCTTAGGAGTTGTTAATTTTGCAGGAATTTTCATTAAGGATCTTGTGAAATACAAAAAAATTCCTAACACTTCTTAACGAAATTAAAAGCTCGAAGTGGAAATTAAAGAAAATTCACACCCTAAGAGTTTGATAATTGAAACAGATCTGCAATAACCTATTGAAAACATGAAGTCACACAATAAGAGGATGAATTGATAGTCTATACACATGCCAATGACTATAGTTGGACAGCAGTACTCGTAAAAAGAACGACTACTAATGAAGAACCATGTAGATATGCAGGAGGGTGGTTCACTTAAAAATAAGCCAAACTTTGGCATATTGACATAAAAGAATTCTTTGCGGTTTTGAAGGCGTTTTTTAAGAAGTGGTTTTTATTCTTACTGGATAAAGAATTTACTCTAGAAGTTGATAATATTAATATCAAAGCTTTCTTGAAAAATAAATTCGAATCTAAAATTAAGAAGGTTCGTATTATTAGACAACAAGTTAAGTGCCAATATTATTGTTATAATATTGTCACTATTAAATCTCATGAAAATGTTCTTGCATATTTTTCGACGAAAGATGGAAGCATTTGAAGCAAACTCCATCATCATAAGACTCACGCATCTCATGGAAAACCTTTAGGAGCTTGATAAGAAATTATTACTAGAACCAATTTGAAAGGCATCAACTTTAATGATGGACGCAAAATGATGATAGCAAGGCTCTAAGCCTACACTTAGATAACATGGCTTTAAACCTGTAGCGCCAAATTCAAGTACTGCTTGCACGAGACTATCACCAAACTCTAGTGAGAAGGAAATAGTTGAACCACAGGAAATGCAAATTCCTGATAGTTCAAATCAACCTAATACCTTTAGGGTCAAAGAGGGAGAGATTAACTTTAGGCCAATGACAGACACCTCTAAAGTTTGATTGGAAAGAATTGTTTTTCCGCAAAACACATAACCCAAGCAAGACCATAGTAGACACATCTAGAAAATGTAATTGGACCTGGATGCTCAAAGCAATAAGAACTTTGAGAATGGCGTGATTTTGGAGCCCTTGCTTCAGTTCATACTATGACACTTGGATTCTCAAAAATTTCAAATTTTTTGAAATAGACTAGTAGGGCGGTTTAAGATTCATAGCAGCACAATCTTTACCTCAAACGATGAGACATGTTGTAGCTCAAATTCATTTCAACTATCCAATATTTCATTTTATCAAATTACAGAGACCCGACATGGAAGCATTCAACTTAATCAAGGCTGCCACAGGAGAAGCTCTTCTTGTATCATCCTTCAATGAATATGTAATCTCTACTAAGAGAGCTTGGGGGATTTGGGTATGTCTCACTGAGATTGATAAATTCAAGTATCTATTAAACAAAATTAGGACAAAAACTAATACTTTTCAAATGTTATGGGCTAAAACAAAAATAAGATACTTGAAGTGCAATCTCTGTAAAATACAATGTTAAAATCAACTACTTTATAAAGTATGGTATCAAACCCCAAATATTATGATGCGACATGCGACTTGATCGGTGCCCCGTTGCGCGAGGTATTGTCCGTTTTGGCTCCGTATGAGCCTCACGGGTTTGTCCTGAAAAGGCGCCTCGCTAGGGAGAAGAGGTCTTGGGGCTTATAAGCCACTCAAGCTCCTCGTCTGCAACCGATGTGGGACGCATATCTACATCATATTATGATACCTAAAACGCATTTTTGTCGATAAAATTCTATTAACTAGGTGGCATACATTTCATATTCTGTTATCTTTTTTAACCATTCACCAGTACAACATGGGGGTATGTGGTACATCTTGTAATTTTGATACAGGTGAATAGCAATTTACCTCCATATGATATTGAAAATGAGCAACGTACCCCTCTATAAAAAATTATAACAATTTATCCCCTATGCTTTTTAAAATGAAGCAATTTACCTCCCTATCTAAGGAGGTAAATTGCTTCATTTTAAAAAACATAGGATGGTAAATTGCTATATTTTAAAAAATACAAGAAGACAGATTGTTATTTATTTTTTCATAAAAAAATAATTTATTCTTTTACAATATCATCTGGGATTGTTTCCAATTTTCCCATTTTGATACGCTATGCATAATTTACAAATTGCATTTATCCCATATCCAAATTAAAACAAAGTAAAAATTGTCATAACTATATAGGAAAAAGATAACAATTATTTGACTAGTGGACCCCCCATAGGCCATAAAGTCTTTTCTTTTATTATTTTATTTGGAAATAAATAAGTCTTACTCTACCATCCGTCACTATGTAAACATTTTATTTCCAAAGTGAGTAAACGGTGGTATATACAAACCAATGGCCGATACATAAAGGGGAAGGGGAAGTGCATGCATGCATGCAAATGCCATTCACATGTTCCCACGCCGTCTTGCTTTTGTCTCTTTCAACCTCAAATTATTGCGGATGTGTAGTAATTACTGCACCAAGACCACACCACTCTTTCACGTTCCCCCCATTTTCATTCCCCTTTCTCTCAATTAAGATAATTAATATATGTCCAATTATGATATGAGATATGTAAAATATCCTCTTGAAAAAAAAAAAACCCAAATTATTTAAATATCTATACTATTATAAAAGAAACCCTTCCGAATATATCAACTTTAAAATGCCCAAAATTACCTTTCATTCATTTTATTCTTTAAAAAAAATATTCATAATTATAATTTTAGTATTATATAAATAATTTTATAATTATATTTTTTCCTCACAACCACTCTACACTATTATCTCACCTCTCTTCTCCTCGATTATTTTCTCCCAAAATCTTTCTTCTCACCAAACTTTCTTCTCTCTCCTTTCAATTGAGCATATATGATTGAATGCCAAGTGATCTAAATTTTTACATACTTTTCATAACTATCCACATTGTACAATAATGATGTGTTTTTGTTTTATTTGTATTTTCTTAGGTAGAATTTTTCTTTTGTGAGTTACTTATTAACCCTATATAATTATATTCCACGTGCAATTCAAAATATTTTTTACATGAAGCCATGCTACATTAGCTGTAATAAATGAATTTTAATTGAAAAATATATGAATATAAAAAATGTGTGTACTAAAATTCAAAAGAATAACTTTATTTTGTTTACAATTGAAATAAATTTATATTTAATTTTTTTACTTGCGAAGACCACGTGCAGCAACTGCTGGTAATTTTTAAAAAAGAACGTTTTAGCTGCATAGAGGAGGTGGCCCCGTCCACACGTCCCTCCTGCGATTGGACATAAGTTTTATGAATACAATATTATTTTTTATACATATATATAATATAATGATATATAAACCTTTATTAAAAATAAAATATATATTTTATATATAATTATACACAAAATTATATAACATATAATATTTTTAATAAAATAATTAAACCCCAACCCTCCACCACTCTGTCACCTCCCCGTCGAACCCCCAACCCCCATCCTCTCCCCCTCCATTCCCCAGTCCAGCCCATCCCCTTCCACGGTCGTCGCCCCCTTGGGAAAATTGTTATTCACGTTTGTTGGGTATGGTACAGGGTTAATATGGTAAATATATCATAGATTAGGTTATATATATATATATATATATATATATATATTATTTATAACCTAAAAGATACGATTTTCTCTGAAATAAAAATACAGCAGTCATACCGCTCACGAGGACGTAGGCACATTGTCGAACCTCGTTAAAATCTTGTGTTCATTTTCTTCTTATGTTCAATAGCATTTATTTTTCAACATTTCATAATTTATCTTTTTTTTATTTTGATCCTATTATTTTATGGCTCAACAAATTTAACCCTATAAATTCAAAAAAATTGCAACGTATGCTCCATTACCCATTTTTGTTAAATAGTTAAGAAACAAGTGCAACCCACGCGCAATGCTCCTTTCATTAACAATTTAATGAAAATGGATAATGGACGTACATTATAACTTTTTGGATTTGTAGGACTAAATCTGCTAAGTTGTAAAATAATGGGATCAAAATCACAAATAGGTAAGTTATGAAATTAAATCAATTTTTCCGCCAGATGGCAAATGAGAAATGGGGTTGTGACCTTGTACAAAAACTATTTACATGGCTTATGGCCAACTAGCCCAATTCCACATGCTAGTTGTAGCCCTTGTCCTTCTTACCTACTTTGAAATTCTAAGATTTTATTAATGTCCAAAAATAAAGTCATTTTTAGTAATGTACAAGTTCGCCTAATTCATGGCAGAATATTTTCTCCATCTCTATTATACCATCTCTAAATAATATTTTGGTTTCAACAAAATAATTATTTTTGCGTGTGTATATTTTTATATCATTATTTTTTAACGTAGTTGCGATGAATTAGTTGGTTTAACCATAAAAAAATCACTTATGTTAAATTAAATAGGATGTTAGTTATTTTAGCCCATTAAAAAGGGTAAAATACAATCAAATCTCTTGAAATTTTTATTTGCAAACATCGTCTCATTCTTTTAAAAAATTATAAATACGCTTTTAATTTTAACGTCTTCCTAAATCATTATGCTAGTCTCCATTATATTTCTATATGTTGATTAGAGTAGTTGTTCATATCGTTCCGCTAACAATTTAACGAAAATAGGTAATAGGACCTAAATTGCAACTTTTTAAGATTTATGGAACTAAATCTATTAAGTCGTAAAGTAATGAGATCAAAATCACAAATAAATAAATTATGATATATAAATTACAATTTTTCCTTGCCTTCCCACTGCCCCCATTCCCCTGGTTGCCGCCCCTCCTCAGCCCCCCACCCCCTCCATCATCGGCCCTCCAAACCCACCGCGGTGGTCGGACCTCCCTCCAACCCTCCTCTCTCTATATATTTATTCTATATATAAAAATATATTATACATCTATTTTTGGTTAAAATTTATAATAATATATATTACATAAATATACGTAAGGCTCTGTTTTGTTTTGTTTGATGAACTATTATTAATCAAAATAAATTGATTACAATCATTTCTGTTAAATATCAATCGTTATAACAAGCATACTTTGGTCAATAATATCAAATAAATAAAATTTAATCAACACAAACAATTACACTAGAAACAATACATACTATTTAGTAGAAATAATACATCTATTATTCAGTTGAAACAACATCCCACAACATAAAGTAGGGTTTAGACCCATGACCTCTAAAATTATGGAGCCTCAAATTCGTCAATTAAGCTAGACCTCATTAGCTACATAAGACTCTATCAATTACTTATTTAACATATTAAAAAAAGACTTTCTACCTAATTATTTTCGAGAGTATCAACCTACTTATTTAAGTACTTAAGAGATTTCAGCTCTCTTTTTTTCACAAGAAATTAATTTAATACTATTCATGCAATAATTAAATAATTCCCCAACTTTTTTATTTTTTTAATAATACATTAATTTAATTTAATACATCAAAAATAATAAAATCAATAGATAAATTACATCAATTTAATAAATAATTAATAAAAAATAAATAATAATAAATAAAATTAAATAAATACGAAATCTTGAACTCCAACTTATTTTATTATTACCTTATTTAGAATCACTATTGACTGCAACCACCTACGCCAATTGCTGACTTAAACAAATATTTAAATCAATGAGCTGTGGAATCTTCAGAATGAATTAATATTTACCTAATTCTAATTATTTAATTTATTATGAACCAACTATATATTAATTAAGTCCTCTTCCAAATCAATTATGGATAATTGGGCCCTCTGATCCATTACTTAAGACCAAGCTTGCAAATATTTGGTATATAATGCTATGCGAGACTCAACATTTTTAAATTTATATTTCGTGTAAAAATATATTTTTGGTCCTGTACATAGACGATTTATATTTTATCTAAAACTTTACGGGTTTAATATTTAGTCCCATAAAATTTAAAAATATTATATATGAGGTTGCATGTGTTAATCTTATGGGATTAAATCTATTAGGCCTTGCGACCAAATCTGCAACGTTTTCTTTTTTAAATTTATAGGTCTAAAAATTTTAACCCTATAAAGTTCGGGATGAAAAGTGCAAATTTTTTACTTTATGGGACTAAAAAAATATAATTTTGTCAATGTTTTGGGTGCACAAGTAATTTTTTGGAGGGTTTGATCCCGTTTTCAACAATCATTTATAGAATTAATTTTCATCAAAAATATATTTTAATAAAAAAATTATAATTTGTAACTTTTAATCGCACTGTATTATTCACTAATTATTCGTTATGTTGCATTAAGTGATTTTTTAATTCTTTTATTAACCTTAAGAATGAGGTCAGTTTAAAATTTTAGCTACAATTTTGAATTGTATGGTCGAAATTGTAAATTCAAACGTCACAATAATGTTTTTAAAAAAATCACATATTCAAAGTCAGTTTTTTTATAATCAATTTATCATATTCAATATATAATACACAGTGGAACCAAATTTGACCTTTTCATACCCATTTCAGATGAAAATTATTTTTTACGTTTTCTTGTCCATGATTTTACCAAATGGGTTCATTTAAAGTGACAAAATTTTGAGATTTCAAAATCATTATAGGTCTTAGAGTCAAATCCCATCATGGGCATCTTACTTTTTAATAATTACTAGTTGTTATAAATTGTTGAGAAAGTTTTGGGGAATGATTGATGATTCTTGATGATTGTATTTGTATTTAATGATATTGTAGTTAATCTTTAAAAAACAAATAGCAAAAATTGGAAAACCGATCATTTTTTTTTTTTTTTTTGGGATAATTACACTTTCCTTCTCTAAAATTGGTATAATTACACGTAAATTTGATGTAGTTTGGGAATTTACATTCTAGCATTCTCTAAAGTTTGCTTCCGTCTAACAAATAAGTTCCTCCGTTAGTCAAAATTCACAAAATTTAACAAAAATATCAACGAAAGATCTATATTTACCCCCGATTGACTTATTACTGATTTATTTCAAATCAAATAAAATTTTTTATGACCTAATTACCCTCATACGTCTTCATGAGTTAATGCATGTGAAGATGTATATCTTCACCGTTATTATGATAGTTTAGTAATAAAAAAATATTTAACCTGCAAATAAGTATAATATAGACAATCAATGGTAAATATAAATTTTCATTCAAATTTTTTTGTTAACATCAGCAAATTCAATGAATTTGACTAACGATGAGACGATTTAGGGAGACTAAAATAAAATTTAAACATATAAAATTATTGAATTGCATCAAACCTCATGTAATGTATTACTCTTTTCTTTTTTTTTTTTTCTTTATAGAATTTAAACCAAAATTACTTAAGGATAGGCAATAGTTCGACCAAATGCTAAATATAAATTTTCAAAAAACCACTTTTATGGACTAAAAAATATAATTTTGTCAATGTTTTGGGTGCACAAGTAATTTTTTGAGGGTTTGATCCCGTTTTAACAATCATTTATAGAATTAATTTTCATCAAAAATATATTTAATAAAAAATTATAATTTGTAACTTTTAATCGCACTGTAATTAGTCTTCACTAATTATTCGTTATGTTGCATTAAGTGATTTTTTAATTCTTTTATTAACCTTAAGAATGAGGTCAGTTTAAATTTTTAGCTACAATTTTGAATTGTATGGTCGAAATTGTAAATTCAAACGTCACAATAATGTTTTTAAAAAAATCACATATTCAAAGTCAGTTTTTTTATAATCAATTTATTCATATTCAATATATAATACAACAGTGGAACCAAATTTGACCTTATTCATACCCATTTCAGATGAAAATTATTTTTTACGTTTTCTTGTCCATGATTTTACCAAATGGGTTCATTTAAAGTGACAAAATTTTGAGATTTCAAAATCATTATAGGTCTTAGAGTCAAATCCCATCATGGGCATCTTATTTTTCACTTTTATAATAATTACTAGTTGTTATAAATTGTTGAGAAAGTTTTGGGGAATGATTGATGATTCTTGATGATTGATATTTGTATTTAATGATATTGTTAGTAATCTTTAAAAAACAAATAGCAAAATTGGAAAAACCGATTTCATTTTTTTTTTTTTTTTTTGGGATAAATTACACTTTCTTCCTCTAAAATTGGTATAGATAACACGTAAATTTGATGAGTTTTGGGAATTACATTCTTGCATCTCTAAAGTTTTGCTTCCGTCTAACAAATAAGTTCTCTCGTTAGTCAAAATTCCACAAATTTAACAAAAATATCAACGAAGATCTATATTTTACCCGATTGACTTTATTACTGATTTATTTAATCAAATAAAATTTTTTATGACCTAATACCCTCATACGTCTTCATGAGTTAATGCATGTGAAGATGTATATCTTCACCGTTATAATGATAGTTTAGTAAAAAAAATATTTAACCTGCAATAAGTTAGTAAATAGACAATCAATGGTAAATATAAATTTTCATTCAAATTTTTTGTTAATATCAGCAAATTCAATGAATTTTGACTACGATGAGACTTATTATTAGATGGAAGCAAACTTTAGGGATGCTAAATATAAATTTTCAAACCATAGAAAATTTATATGTAATTACATCAAACCTCAATGAGGATAATGTAATTACTCTTCTTTTTTTTTTTTTTTTTATAGAATTTAAACACAAAACTTACTTAAGGATGGCAATAGTTCCGACCAAATCGGCCCGAGAAAGCCCCTGAAGCCTTAAATGGTCTCAGGGTAGGTTTTTCTGGAGGGGTAGATCCCAAATTTTGCAAACCCATCCTAGACCCGTCCGTTTTCGAATCTTTTGTAAATGCAATTTACTCCCCGTATTTTTAAAATGTCTAAAATACCTCTTTTTAAAGGGTTAAAAAGACACCCCCCCCAACCTTTGGGCCGTTTTGCACTTTGCCCCCCAATCATTTTTTTTTTTACAAGTCACCTCCCAACCTTTGTTTTTCGTAGCACTTTGCCCTTTTCTCCATTTTCCGGCGAATCTAATTGGAATATTCTATTGTATGTGATACACGCGCCTCTGAGTGAATTATAGACGGGATAAATTTGTATTTCACCATTAATTTAAAAAAATTAAAAAAGAAAAATAAACGTAAAGTGGGTCTTCTTCTTCATCTTCCTATTGCCTCAAACCCTAATTTCTCTTATTTCATCTTCCTATTGCCTCAAACCCTAAATTCTTTTCTTGTATCATCTCTCTCACCAGATTTTTGCTCCCATTGTTTCCCCTCCCTTTTATTGTTTTTTCTACCCGCTCTTTGTTCTTTCTCGCAACCTCCTCCCTCCCCATATTTTCCATTTTGTTCGAAAAAGAAGAAAAGTCATAAATAGAAAAGGAGAAAATTAGTGAAGGAAAGAAAATAGATAAGAAAGATGAAATGGAAAGCAAAGGAGAATGGAGAGCGGGAGACTGCGAAAATACTGGTGCAACTGCTGGAGGTGGGCGTCGGTGGAGGAGGTGAGCGGTGCAAAGGAGGTGGGCGGTGCTGGAAAGATGAAGAAGAATTCTTCTTCATTTATTTTTTTTTTTTTTATTTTTTTTAAATTGATGAGTGAATTACAAATTTACCCCGTTCATAACTTGCCCAAAGACGCGTGTATCACATACAATGGAATATTCCAATTAAATTCGCGGAAAGTGGAAAAAGAGCAAATGCTACGAAAACAAAGGTTGGGAGGTGACTTGTAAAAAAAAAAAAGGTTGGGGGGCAAAGTGCAAAACGACCCAAAGGTTGGGGGGGTGTCTGCTTTTAACCCTTTTAAAAAATAAAACACTAAAAAACCTTCCTGTGATACTCAAAATATAGCAAACAGACCCCTCGACTTTGGAGGTGCATTACACACGTCATTTTCTTTTTTCTTATTTATTATTTTAAATAATATTTTTACCCTTATTTTCCTGTCGTTGGATCTCATATGATATAAATGAATGGTTCAAATCTTATTAATATTATTTAATATATGTATTTATATATTTTTAAAATAGATCTTCATTTATATATATATATATATATGATTCATTCGATGCTACCCACTTGGGTTGTGCCCAAGTGGGTGCAGAAATTGACACATGTCAATTTTCTTGTGTTTATCCAAAAAAAAAAAGGTTTTGTTATTGTAAAAGTTATTAATAATGAGTATAAAATTTAAATTTTTGTATTGTAATTGAGCATATTTTTAACCTATTTTTTTTTTATTTAAATTTTAAAATTTTAAATTAACACATGGCATAATTTATTTTTTATATTATGTAAAGTTCATAACTAATAATTTTTTATTATATTTAAAAAAGTAAAATGAAATTGAAGAAAGTATAAACATGGAAATTGAGCTTTTGTTGTATCATTTTAAGCTATTTTGAAAATTATGGTACCAATATTGCAAAGTATCATTAAATTATGACATCAAAAATATAATTTTTTTCATAAATCTATTTGTTACTACTTTAGATTTTCTAACAAGAAAAAATTAGCTTAGATAAAAGGCTAACAAAATAAAAATACGAGCATTTGAGAGGATAAAAATTTAATAAAAAAATAGGATAAAACTATGCTCAATTACAACACAAAAAATAAATTGTATACTCATTATTAATAAATTTTACAATAATAAAACTTTTTTTTTGAAAAAACAAAAAAAAAATTGAAATGTGTCAATTTCTGCACCCACTTGGGTAACTCTCATGTATGTATGTTTATACATATATATATATATATATATATATATATAGAGAGAGAGAGAGAGAGAGAGAAGGAGAGGGTGAGGAGCGCCGATCATTGTTACGCCGGTGCCAGGAAAGGGTGGGATTGGAGGGGAGGAGGGAGCACGTGGAGTGCTAGAAGGAGAGGAGTCAAATCGAAAGAAGGGAGGAGGCGACAGACGAGGAGCAGGGGGCGCATAGGAGCAAGATGGAGAGGAGCCAGACCGAAAGGAAGGAGGCAGCGACAAGGGACAACGACAGGCGACAGTCAGAGGGCGACGGTGAAGAGGCGGAGGTGCGTGGGGTGGGAGGGAGACGATGGGTTGGAAAAGATGATATTTTATTCATATTTAATAAATAAAAATGTGGTACAAAATTTGTATATTGAATCTGGACCTTTGATTCAAATTCTAATGAGATCTAGCAGTTGATTTATTTTTTGCAAGTTTTCACCATTAGATGCATAACAATGAAGATCTAATGGTTTCACAAATTAAGATACAAAATTAATTATTGTTGAAAAATAAAGCCCACTCTCAAGGAGGGCGAGTGTGCTACACCTCCGAAGCCAAGGGGTAATTTGCTATATTTTGAGTATCACCGAAGGGTTTTTTAGTGTTTTATTTTTTACGGGAGAATATTTTGAATATTTTTAATAACACAGAGGAGTGAATTGCATTTTACCCTAAAATCTTTTCATTTCCTCGTAGAATTTGTGGATACTAACTCTAATTGCTTTCATTTGCAAATATCCTCATTAGAGATTGTAACTCTTTATTTTCAAATATGCAAAATAATTTGTCTGTGTTTTCTAATCATGTAATAATTTTTTGCAAACCTGAAATTTGCGTGAACAAATCTAGCAAGCCTAGTACGACAATCTTTGGCCCTCATTTCTTTCTCCTATATCAACCTTATCACTTCGACATGCCTCACAAGTCCTAAACACAAAACAAGTCGTAATGAAAAAAATTATGTTAATGCTATCATTGCTACTATAGGCCAGTCCTCTATTGGGGACAATATCATTAACACGATCACTTCAGATGGCTCAAGCTCGACAACCCCGATGGAAATCTCAAAGACTATCCCATTTGCAACCTTTCCTGTGATGATGACTGAAGCAATCACAATGGAGGAGCAACTAGCAAAATGGCCTTCTTAACAAGAGTATATATCACCAAAACTAAATTCAAATAAAAATTTCTTGATGTGAGTATAAATTGTCTACCCAATTCAAATTCAAATGACAACTCCCTGATACTTGTATAAACTATCTATCAAATTCAAATCCAAATCCAAATCCAAATGAAGGCTCCTTAATACAAGTATAAACTATCTAACAAATTAAAGTTCCAATGAAAACTCTTGATAAGAGTATAAACTCTGTGTCAAATTCAAATCCAAACAAAGGCTCTTTGATACGAGTGTAAATTATTTACAAAAATAAATTCATAAAGATAAACTATATATCAAATTAAAGTTCCAATGAAGACTCTTGATACGAGTATAAACTCTTTGTCAAATTCAAATTTGCTGGGTACATAGGTAGTTTGGTTCTATTTGTTCGAGTTTAATCATATATTTAAACAAAATCAGTTTGTCTTATGCGTTGCTTCTTCTCCACAAAGAGATTGCAGAAAAGGAATCACCACGAGATCACATACCAATTGAGCTAAGAAATACTCATTGATATTTCATTTTGCGATGCATAAGGAGGAAAATAAATAAAGCCGAACACAAGGTGAAAGAACTAAAACATTGCAGCATCACTTGGCCATGATATTGTTATTTAGACATTTTCCTTAATTTTTTGTTTCTAATAATACAAAAAGAAATTCGCACAGGTCATGTTTTCAAACACAACCATGTCTTGACAATGGGATGAATCACACGATCTGGTTGTGTTTCTTAAATATTGTTGTGTGTTGGCAATAGAAAAAAACACAATCATGCTATGATTTCAAACACAATCGTGTTTCGGTAACAAAAAGAAACACTCCACATTTTTAAACAAAATTGTGTTTTGGCAACAAAGAGAAACACATCCACCTAATGATGTTCTTAAAGACAATTGTGTTGCAAACTAGCAGAAACATAAAAGGTTGATCAAGAGAAGAAATAAGTACTTTAAGTGTTGCCTGCATAAAATGTTCGGCATGCTTTTCCCCAAGCCTTAAAGTGTTGACTTCTATTGACAAAATTTTTTTTTGGAATAAATCAACAATTAAAATCAAGATATGTTGGTTACTAATTAGGTCTTGAATTAAAGTCTATATTGAATTTGGGCTTTTTAAATTTATGTGGTGGATTGATCCAAAATGAATTACAAATGTATTCCTTTATTTGATTGACCAATTGGATCAAGACATATTTAAATATAACTCATTAAAAAAATAGTTCACCAAAAAGTTAATAGCTATAAAGCTTCCAAGCCGATGATTTGGAATTTTTTAAACCACATCTTGTGATTAAATAATTAATGAAAATTAAATTATGAAACACCAATCGAATTATGTGTTCACTTCAATCATGGCAGGAGCTTCCATGCTACAGCCATAAACAGGGTGTTTTCTCTTCCACTCTACAGCCATCGATAGGGCTGTTTTCCATCACGTCAAGGGAGAAAGTCAATACACACACAATAAATAAAGTCCGAGGTTCAACCCAATGCTCTCAGCCACAACGAAATATTACAAATGCAAAAGTTCTATTATCTTTCTTGACATCAAACCCTTAAGGTCTTGGTACCAAATTTCAAGACAACCTCTAATTTTCTACACACATTCAGAGGAGATTATACATCTAATTCAAGAACATGATTTCAACCTTAGATCAAATTTTGAAAAAAAATATGCCTAATATTAATTTTAGTCCGATAATTGTGCCCATGTTTTTTTAAATCCAGTAACCTGAAAAATTGATTAATAAAGGTCCTCCAGTGTACGGTTTTTCTTTATGATTGAAAATATTACGTGGCATGCCAACTGGACAAATTTTGATGATTTTTTAAGTTTATGTGGCAATTAAGATGGGATGAAAAATATGTTGGATATATTGAATTAAATTATAATTTATAAAACTAACATTATTATTTAAAAAGAAAAAGAAAACCCCCTCCACCAACTCCCTCCTCCTCCACCCCACCCCCTTGCTACCTACCCCCCATCACCCCTCCTCCCCGGCCTCCATTCGTCCCCCGACCTATCGTCCCTTATCCTTCTCTCCACCCTCAGCGATCCCCGCGGGTGAGAGCGACGCCAATCGCACCAATTTCTGGTCGAGGCGACTGGCATCGCCCCCCAATCTGGCGATGGTTTCGCCCAGATGCGGAGGCAACACCATCGCCCCAAGTCCCGCCGCCCTCCTCCTCAACGGCGGTTGACAGTAGCCGGCGGCGGCACGGCATCAAATTAAATACTTTAATTTAATTAATTAATTTAATTTAATATAATTAAAGTAATTAGTTTAATCTTAATTTGATTGAAAGTAATTAAAATTTTTTAAAGTAAATATAAATTTTATTAAAATATATTTAAATTAAATAATTATTTAAATTAATTAATAAAATATAATTTTTATAATTAATTAATATTTATTCTTATAAACATTTAATTTGAAAAATAATTTTTATTCTAATATTGAATTATAATTTAATTTCTTAACTTAAAATTACACAATTTGAAAATTTTATATATTTTTCTAGAATTTTTATACTAAAATAATATCCAGTCAGCATTAGTGTCCACAAGTCGTCACACATGGCTATACACGTGTATAAGTGGACGAAAATTCAACAACTCACGTGCCAAGTAGACAATTTTCGGCTAGTTTTCAAAATCTCACCAGAATATTCCCTATAAAATCTTAAATCATACTAAGTTTTATCAAATTATGAAACTTAAAAAACTTTAAAAAAATAAATAGATACCGGACTAAAATTAATATTGGGCACTAAAAAAAATAATTTTTCCTTTTGCTTTGCAAAGCTCTTTTCCAAAGATTGTAACATTTTTAATTTCACAACGCAAATTAATTTATTTATATTTTCTAATCCTATAATAGTTTTTTTTTGTAAAGAAAAAAGTTGGAATTTGTATTAACATCTACAATATTATTAATTTATGTGTGGTATGGTGTAGGTATAATTGAAGAAAAAATAAAGAATTCTCCATCACTTATAATATTGTATTCTTGATGATGTGCTTTAAGCTGTGGTAGGCATGGGATGCCCCATTCATATGCATGGTGAAGTTGGTAGCATAACAGCTGTTGCTCCCTTACCATATCATAATTATTAATTAATTGTATTCACCAAAAATTAAATCAATAACTCACCATATAATTATCAAAATTGGGTTTGATTTGGTAAATTGATCTCCATATAATATGGAAATTGAAATATTCCATATACATAAATTCATCTGTTAAACAAACATGAAATTTACAGCACACGAATTAAGGAAAAAAAAAAAAACAATGCATATTTAAATCTTATTGAATTTTCTATTCCAAATTATATTACATCTTCTGTCCCATTTAACATATGCACTAGAGAAAAAGGATTACTGGCTACAATTTTAATAGCAATGGACTAAAAACAGTGGTAAATAAATTTTATTAACAATGGTTAAATAAACCGATGCAAAAACATTTTCCACCAAGAAAAAATTATCTGCCATGGTTAAGCGTCATGATAAAACTATTTATCATGCCTAAATGTTTTAGCCATCTCACAAATACCACGTCCAACAAATATTGTATGGTCGTAGTCAATGACTATTTGATGCCATTATGTTGTTTTTAACCATAACAATTAGTCATAATTAAATGTTGCATTTTTTGTAAAGATACATAATATGTATATAATTTCTTTTAAACAAATAGACGACGTAAGTAATTTTTATATGCATGTATATATATTAAACGGAGCAGAAAATGTAATAAATTCTAAATAAAAAATCCAATCTAAAAATAAGAAAATAAATAAATATTGGTAGCCGGAAATATGGCCCGAAGAAATTAATAAATTGATTATATATACTTCCAATTTTTCATTAAATGCTTTCACTCTACCCATAAGTCAACATAGTTTGACCTCCTTTTTTGTGCTTAAATGACTGCCTGTGATTTTTCTTTTCTTTTTTTTCCTTTTAAGTAATCCATATTAAAAATATTTTAGGGTTAAATGCAAATTATCCCTGTGTTATACGAAATGAGCAAATTACCTCCCTGTGAAAAAAAAATAACAAATTACCCTCCTGTGTTTTTCATAACAAAGTAAAGAAGCCCATCATGCGATTTTGTGCTTTTCACGAGCGATTTTTGTATATTTTATTTTTTTTAATTTTTAATTATAAAATTATATTTACATCCTTATTAATAGCCGTTAGATTTGATTGAATCTAAGGCTCAAATTTAATTAATAAGATCAATGATCCAGATTTTATTAAATTGATCAACGGTCTAGATTAAATGAATATATTTATAATATTATATTACATAAAATTTAATTAAAAATATATGTATGATATATTATATTAAATATTAATTAAAATTATATATATGTGTATATATATATATAGAGAGAGAGAGAGAGCGCTCTGGACAGCGGCGCCGACAACAGTGGAAGGTGGAGGCAGGCGACAGGGAAGGTGGAGAAGGGTGGGTAGCTGGGGGGGCGGCATGGGGCGGCGACGAGAAGGGGGGGAAAGTGGGCCGGCGATGGGGAAGGGGGAGTGCTAGGCTAGGCGACGAGTGGGGCGGAAGGTGGGGCGCCGGCGAGGGGGGGGGGGGGGGGGGAACGGCGACGAGAAGGGGGGGGGGGGGGGACGGGGGGGGGACGCGGGCGACGGGGAAGGGGTGGGGGTGCCAGCAACGAGGGGCTGGCTAGGGCAACTGACCGGGGGGGGGAAGAGGGAGGGGTTTTGTATTTTTTGTATTTTATTTTTATTTTTAAAAATAAAATATATATTATTATAAATATTGTATATAATATTATTTTTTATAAATATATATATATTATTTATATATAATTAATATTAGTATATATTATATTTAAATATAAAATAGTATTTTATTCTTAAAAATTAAAAAAAAACGCACCTATGGCGCGTGTTATACACTTTCAGGGCCAGGGGGTAATTTATTTTATTCTTAACAACACAGGGAGTTAATTTGATTTTTATTTTTTTTCACAGGGAGTATCTTGGACATTCTGTATATCACAGGGGGTAGGATGCATTTTTCCCTATATTTTTATATAGGGATAACTACACCGCTCTCCTGAAATTTGATATCATTTCAAGTAAAATTACATGCGAGTTGAGAAATTATATCTAGTACTTTAATAAATAGATTTTCTGTTATTCAAAATTCATCGAAATGCAAGATATTAGCAAAAAAAATTAAATAATAATCTATATTTACTACTAATTGACTGATTACTGACTTATTCAATGTCATAAAAAAAAATTTCTGACAAAACTATCATTTTACATCTTCATACGCTGCATGCAAGAATGTATATCTTCACTTGGTCAGAAAAATTTTATTTGACCTGCAATAAATCAATCGGGAAGTAAAAATAAATTTTCATTCAATTTTTTTCTTTGATAATATCGAGCAAATTTTGTGAATTTTGACTAAAAAGAGGGTCTATTTGTTAGATAGAAACAAACATAAGTAATATTAAATGTAAGTTTTCAAATTACAAAAAATTTATGTGTAATTACACCAAAACCTCATAAAAGGGATGTAAGTTTTCAAATACATCCCTTTTTTATAAGTTGTTTGCATGTGAAATCAAAGGAAAATCTCTGAAAACTTTTTTTATTTTCTTATTGAACAATTTTTACATATTGCCCTAATCACACAATTAATATACATTTATTTCATATAATATCCTAACCTTCTAAATGAGTAATTAAAAATGTTTTGAAATTAAATAGCTATAACTCACTTTTATTTTGAAAACACACTACTTTAAATGTCCGAGCAAATAATCACTACCTTAATAGATATATAACATTTGAAATTACATAATTGAATTTCTTACTTCAAATTATATTTTATCTTCTATTTCATTTATTATACACACGTTATGTGCTAAAATATTAATTAAATTAAAATACATAACGTAATCTTTTACGTGTAGTGTGTACATATTATATTGGGGTTAAATATAATTTACCCCCTATATTAATGAAAAAGTGCAAAAAAACTCTGTAAAAAAATAAAGAGCAATTTACTCCGTACGAAATTAAAATACTGCAATTTATCCCCCTTCGGAGAGAGATAAATTGCATTATTTTTTAAATTATAAAGTGGTAAATTGCATTTTTTTTTCCACATGGACTTTTTATACTTTTTTTATGAACACATGGGGGTAAATTGTATTTAACCCTTTTATATTATTATTGGACATGTTAAATGTAGTGGGATTCTCTTGGTTTTATAAATAAGCAACATAACAGTAAATAATTATTTACCCTTTCCATTTACAAAAAAAAGGCTTCAGGAAATGCAAAAATCACTGCAAATGCAAGAAAATACTTTGACCAAAGTCCCTCAAAAAAGGATAAAATTTATATAATCATATTAATATTGTAATCCAAAATGTGAATATAATAATTAGGGTCAAAATTCAGCTCTCCTTCTATTTTTTTTAATTGGATTTTTTTTTTTTTTGTAATTTATCCTAAATATTAATATTGTTCTCTTTCTGCCAAAAGCCTCTTCTAATTTCTAAAGGGGGTTTATATAATTCTTGGAGCATTTATTGCATGAGCTGTCGAATGATATTTACATCCTTATCTTGAATTACCTTTTTTTTTTTTCTTTTTCCTATCCGTATTTTCAAGCAAAATTTATGGGAATTTATTGTTTTTCCTTATTAATTTTTTTTTTGAATTTTGACCGTTCGTCATAGTCTATTTTCTGGTCCTGATTACGTCATATTGTACGTGTATTACTAGACATATATATGTATCGTATTTTAATATTACTAGACATGCTTTTCAAATTAAGTTTTGGATGAAAAATAATGTCGAATTAATGGGTTTTTATATTATATAACATTTATCAAATATTTAATCATAAGTGATTTATCATGTAAAATCTACACGAACATCTTATAATTACATGCGTTTGAGATAACATACTATCATAATAAAAATGACAAATAAATAAAACCCAACAAGGGAGAAAAAAATAAGAGAAAATAATTTAATCTAATTATGCAAACAAATACTATAAATATAGCAAATATGTTGATAATGTGGTAAAATGATAATTCCAATTGTTAGAAAATAACAATAAATATAAATAATTATCTCATAATAAATTTCGCATATAATCATTTTTTAATCAAATGATTATATGCATACAGATGTTAATCATATAGGCACATAATTGTGGATCGAATTAACCTTAAGTGCGAAAGTATATCGATCAACATATAATCAACCTCGTCTACGAGCCAATACTTTGACTGGATCATGAACACACCATCTTTCACGATCTCTCCATGTTGGATCATGCTCCCAAACTTGTGTAAACCACAATCATACTTTATTCGTCTTGGTGGAATACTAACAGAGTAACCTACTCGTTTACATATCTCAAATCCAATGAGCCTATGACGATGCTCCGAAGAACGTAGAGAGAAAAAGAGAGAGATAATTTGAGAGAGTTATTGTGATCAACTCATTTTGTATCACAACTGTGTTTCTATATTGTAATTTGATAATAACTATGTATCATATTCATAGGTGTACATACTATATATTTTAAGAGGAGTCCATATCCCAATACATAATTGAAAAACTGCAAACTCTATTATTGATATGATTTATCTCAAATGAGTCATTATCTCAACATGTATTTAAGAAATTCAAACTCTATTAGGTAACGGGTCCACTTACCTAACCCAATATCCAAAACCAATAATTGTAATTCATCCACAAAGATATAAAATGCGATAATATTGATAAAATTTAATAAATCAAGCAATACCTCTATTCGAATAATAAAACAAAATTAATAAAAAAATAATAATGATGATATAAATACACATTTAATAAGATTTAAACTCGTAATTTTGAACTTTTCATGAAATCTAACTCAACTATTAAACTAAAACATCGTTAATCATACTCGAACATATAAAATAAGATAAATAATTTGCATTAAACGATAAAAAAAAAACACTTACACTAAAATATTTAAAAAAATTCTCAAAAAATACACATACTTATTTATACACTCAAATTTGAACGCAAAACCTATTATTAATTCAGTTAGTAGATAGAGATCTTTGGGGGTGAAGAAGTAGAGAAAAAGGTATTTCTACTATTTACCAACATCTGACTCACCACAACAAGACTGACCTTATTTTACCCAATTCTTCTCATGGGAATCTACGAAACCGTCGGGTCATCGTATCATCATTGTCCGAAAGCCGAGAGGCCGTAACTCTTATCTTCAAAACCGTAAAACCCCCAAAAATTAACACGCAAAAGGGAGTAGGTTTTGGGGCTAAACGAAGACGACATGTAAGTAGTAGTAGTCTAGATGAAGTGAAGCAATTCATTCACCGGGGGAAAAGAAAAAAAGAAAAAAGAAAAAAAAGAGAGAGAAAAGTAGTAGATGAAGAGCCTTGTCTTCAAGTGTCGTGCATGCATTTTGTGCACCTGTTCCCCCTTTTGCATTTTTGTGCACTCACGCTTTCTCTCTCACCCTCCACCCCCCTTTCTCTCTCTAAACATATAGGTACAAGTACATGTATCTATACATGCAAACACGCATCCCCTGTCTGTGTTTTCTTCTGTTCGATTTGATTTAATTTGGGTTTTGGGTTCTGGCAAGAAACGCCACCGCCGGCCACCGACCGCCGTTTCTTGCCCTCTTGCTTTCTTTGCTTTGTCTTTTAGTCTGGGATTGAATTCGAGATTTCTAGTCTATGCTTTGAGCAATTGGGCACATGGGTTTTCGTTTTGATTGAAGATGCTCACATGCGGACGTTGCATTTGGTAGATTTAAACAAGGTGAGTTGAAAGATGACTTCTTTTTGTTTTATTTTTTTAGTTTGGGATGTGGAATAGTTCTCTTTTTTTCCTTGGATTTTTTTTCTTTTGTGTTGAAATCATGTTGAATTTTAATTTTTGATCTGGGTCAACTAGATTTCGTTGATGGGTTTTTAGGGTTTTTTATTTTGATGTCTTCTATTTTGGGTTTAATAGGGATTTTGAGTTGAAGATTTGAATTTTCGAGAAATGGCGTCGAAGAATTGCATGAATGAGGCGTGCCGTGGAACGACAACGTCCGAGTGGAAGAAAGGTTGGAGCTTGAAATCGGGAGGATTTGCTACGCTATGTTACAGCTGCGGGTAATTTCTTGAACTCAATTTTTTAGCCCTCTTTGAACTGAGATTACGGCCCATCACATTTGATTTTCAGCTTTGTAAGGGTTAGTTTGTGGATGTGCAAGTGGTTCCCATAATACCAACCAGGTGGACATTTTTTGGTTGTGTGTTATCATGCGGAACTCATTTGTTAAAATTTGGATATTTTCTATATTTAGGATTCTTTCTGTTGTAGATTTTCAGCAAAGAGGAAGTGGTGTCACATTATATAATTAGTACCCCGGTGCTTAAATGAAAATTGTTGAATTAGGACGGCAGAAGTCAAAGGATTTTTTTTTACTGATGAACTTTTATGATTGGTCTAAGAACATTTCATGCATTTACGTTGAAATACGTATCCTAATCGAATCTTAAGGTTTTCAATCCATAAACGTTTGTGCTATATCTAAATTCTTGTGGTTGTTTCTTCTGTTAACCCCCAGAATAATAGGTGAGTTGCTAACTTGCGACAAAGTCAAGTGTTGATTTATGATGTATATGACTCTATCAAGAACTGAAAAGTTTTGGTATTGATTAAAAGAAACAAAAGGGGAACTATTCAGCACCATAGTTCATGATAGAGTATCCTCTCTTTTCAGCTGATGCATTTGATTATTCATATATTTTAAAAGACTTTCTAAATTACTCTCAGGTGTTCTTGGGGCTAATATGCTGTGTATTGCATGGCATTGTGTTCATATGTTTTTTAATAACTTGGAAATAGAACTTCAGTGAAAGTATTTTCCACTCATTCTTTGGGAATTTACTTGTTATGCCTTCTGCATCTTCTGCTTGTTCTTGGTTTGACATGACCTAAATGTGGATTTCAGATCTGCCTATGAAAATTCACTTTTCTGTGAAACATTCCACTCAGAGGACTCTGGTTGGAGGGAATGCAGAATATGTGGAAAGGTAAAAAAAATCTTATATACATATTTCTCTTATACTGGTTTCATTTTATCTAACCATTTTTAATATCTTGTGGCAGCGAATCCACTGTGGATGCATTGCTTCGAGATATCTGCATGAATACTTGGATTTTGGAGGTGTTGGGTGCATAAGTTGTGCAAAGCGTTTAGAAATTCATGCCGCGCAATCAATTCAGGTTATTGGTCAATAGAATTGCAAGATGAATGCTTTACTTTTATTATGATTGATTGCAGTTGCCAATTGATCTTTTTCCATTCTTTTGGTTAAATTGATGGTTATATGCTTGAAACTTGATTGACTAGAATATGATCGGAACTATCATACCACTTGTTCGTCTTTCTCTATTTCTAGCAATTTTGGTGATGACATTTTGTAAATTTTTCCGTCCTCTGTTCATGCAATATAATTCTCAGTTATGAGCAGTTGGATGATTATCAACTCCAGTTTGAATTTCTTTTCTCTAAGTTTCATCTCTTTCTATCCTCATGGATGTTAACTCTAAGCTTGTCTCTGTGGTGTGTGATGCATGTCTTCCTAATAAACCACTACGTGGTGCTTTTCTATTATCTTTTGGCTGCTCCTTGGAAGTTCACTGATTTTAAGTCCTTTCTCTTTAAGTTACGTATGTTCCAATTATCTTTGAGATTATCTTCAAAACCCATACATAAGTTATTCATTGCTTAACACATCTAGCTTATTTGGTTCTCTGGTTCTTGAATTATTCTTTCAGATTCCTGGTGATACTCCTAATGGCACATTTGCCACAAATGGTATTAGAGATGTTCGTCCTGTTGTTGAGAATCAAATTGATGATGACAAATTTAGTACTGAGAGGCTATTGCAGTTGACCAAGGCTATAGGGTCCAATGATGTAAGTTCAGCGCTTGAGCAACTTAAACCAGAAGAATCCATGTTTAAAACTAGGCAAAGCAGCAAACGCCTTCTAAATCTCGCACAACAATGTTCATCATCCGCTTTGTTCAAAACAGACAACAGCAGACCAAAGGAAGGGGTTAAAGATATCTATGAATCTCTACCTCAGCCGTCTCTAAATTTCTCTTTGACCACACCTTTAGGTAGTCCAAGCTCTGGTTTGCCTTTTCCTGGTGCAATTGTTGAAGGAAGCGAGCAAAGCAAAGGTTCTTTCCAACAGGGTCAAAGAACACGTCATGTTCTGCCAAAACCCCCAAAACCTAGCCCAACAGCAGTGTCTGAAACAAGTAAAGGAACTGGTTCACAAGCACGTGTTGCTAGACCTCCTGCTGAAGGACGAGGCCGCAATCAGTTGCTTCCTCGTTACTGGCCAAAGATCACAGACCAGGAATTGCAGCAATTATCTGGAGAGTATCCATAGTAAATGTTTCTATTTTATTCTTTTGAATCTATATCTCATAGATTTTATGATTCTGAACTGCTTCTAGATATCCTTTTGATTTGCTAGGATTTGCCTTAACTCTCTGTCTCTAGTTTAAAATCCACTATCGTACCATTGTTTGAGAAAATCCTGAGTGCCAGTGATGCTGGCAGAATTGGTCGCCTGGTCCTCCCCAAAGCTTGTGCTGAAGTAAGCTTTTAGTTTTGCGTTTGCACAATGTTTCACAAGCTATAAGTGGAAAGACTTTATTATTTTGTTCTTTTCCTTTTATTCGTACACCAAAATTATTGTATATATAATATGCAGGCGTACTTTCCCCCCATTAATCAATCAGAAGGTATACCAATAAGGATTCAGGACATAAAGGGGAAAGAGTGGACATTTCAGTTCAGATTTTGGCCTAATAATAACAGCCGGATGTATGTATTGGAAGGTGTAACCCCTTGCATCCAGAATATGCAAGTACAAGCTGGTGACACAGGTACTTTGTTCTTAATTTATGTGGTGATCATCTTATGTTTCTCAGGATGATAAAGGTTTCTCAGATTTGACTTTCTTGCAATTTCTACTTGGACTTATTATCCATTTATCCTGTGTTCTACATTTGGTCGGACCACCTTGTTTACTGTGTATCAGCATTATGTGGAAAGTTCAAATTGGAGAATACCCTACTAGACACACACATATTTCATTTGATTGTGTGATATAGGACACCAGTTATAACACTTACTGCCACTTATTTGATAGTTGCTCGGTAGATCTTAATGAATAATCTCTCTCGCCTACTGGCATTGTTTGAATATTTTCAAGAGAGAAACTTTTTACTTTACTTTTTTTTTTTAGCTTCATTGCATGGGCTGGAATTACACAATTAGCAGTGATTTGACATGCATTACGCCCTTGCCACTTTTTCTCTCTGTGGCTAATTGTGTCTCTGCATCCAAATATTTCTCTCGTTTCTTTTTAGGTGACATTATCTTCTTTAACTACTTAAAGCATGAGCACTTGTACATTTTGTCACATCTTAAAATAATATCATAAAGTAATAAGAAGTTCTTATTGACCAAATAAATGAATCAATAAATATCTCTTGCTTTACATATTTAAAACTAAGCAAATAGATGGAGTGTGGGAAATCCACTGGTGAAAATTAGTTGCTCTTTCATTCAATGTATTCTGTAATTGTGTGATGGAGACTAATCCCCCTGTTATCATGCATTCTTCATCTTTGGGTAGTTACATTTAGTCGCATAGATCCTGGTGGTCAACTTGTCATAGGCTGTCGGAAGGCGACAAACAACACTGATGTGCAGGTAAGACATGCTAGCATTGCCCTATCATTCTTTTGTGAATCCTTTTCCTTGTAACTTCTCTCAATTATGTTAAATAGCTGATGTACGTTTTCTGGTAAACAAGTAGGAGGCCCAAACGCCATCCATTGTAAATGGTGATTCTCCTGGGGAAACATCCTTTTCTGGTGTCACTGACAATCCACTTTCAGTAAGTTGCTACTGGCTCATTGGCTCTATTCCTCAATCTATTATCATCTCTCTTCTAATTGAGTTACTCCTTTTTCACATTTAATGTTAAGAACGGAGGTAGAACATCTGATGATTCACTTCAGCGACATATGCCCATCTCGGAGAAGAAAAAGGCAAGAAACATAAAAAACAAGAGGCTTCTCATGCCCAGTGATGATGCAATGGAGCTCAGAATTACGTGGGAAGAAGCTCAAGAGTTGCTTCGTCCATCTCCAACTGCTGAACCAAATGTTGTCATGGTTGAGGACCATGAATTTGAAGAATTTGAAGTAAGTACAGTTTCATTCAGTCAAAAATGTTCTTCCTGTTCATGTGTCTTTGTGCCCTGGTTAGTACTACTATTAGGGAAAAACTGGCATTTCCTTTCTGCATTTTCATATTATTATTGGGTTTATATCCTGATTATTGATATTATTATTCTTTTTCTTTTCTTTGGTTTAGGAACCTCCAATATTTGGGAAAAGGACAATTTTCACTTCCCGACCTTCTGGGTAAGAATTACCATATTTGATCTCATAAAGTTTATCAATGACTTGTAGGACATAATTCAAACTGGAATAGATTTGACTTGAAGACGAAATTACCATCACCTAGTATATTATGATTCAGGTTTAGAGGGCTAAACAATGGTGCAACTGTAGAATCCTCTAACCAGATAACTTTAGCATTGGCCCATTTTCCTTTGGGCTATGGAACCTTTTGCATATTCACTTTTTTTCATGATGTATTAGTTGATAAAAGTTGAGAAGAAAGATGTGCAATTGACTCGGACTTGTCTCAAGCTTCTTAATATTGCAAAACTGAGATTTATGCAATGATTACTTCAAGTGGTTGATGTTTTATGCTGGGGCTATACATCTACGACTAACTATTTATTAGGTTTAAACTTCTCCATCATTTGCTTACAATATCTGGTAATCTTATCAGAGAGCAGGAGCAACTGGCTCAATGTGATAGTTGCTCAAAATGGCGGAAGTTGCCTGTGCATGCTCTTCTTTCTGCAAAGTGGACATGTTCAGAGAATATATGGGACTCAAAAAGGTCAAGTTTCAAAATCATTTAGTTTCCTTGCTCCGGATGTAGTGCATTAATTGAAATTTTTGTTGTGTAGTTACTCCCCAGGTGAAACAGACTTGAATATTTCTGTAAAAGTAAGTGGTCAAGCCCTCAATGAACTGACAGAAAAGCGGAAGTTTGTGCAAAGAAAGAAGTGAACTTCTGATGGGCAAAAAAATAACTTCACAATCATGAAATGGATAAGTATAAAGAAATCTTGCCTGTAGGAACTAAATCAAAGTAGACAACATGACAGTATGCAGCAATCAATTACATTATATTATAATAATACAGATAGAATAATGTTGAGAAATGAACTGAATAACTACTGGTACTCATGAGTTTCTTCGCTTAAGGCCTCTTAGAACTAAGGTAACTCTTAATTCATGATAACCAAAAAAGATTAAATGATTCAGTCCAATACTAAAGCATTTTCTGCAAAAGCTTATTCCTTTTAGGGAAGTGCTAATCTTTAGGTGAAGTTGGAGGAGTGGCTAAGAACAAACAATTGAGATTGTTTGCATAAGGTGCTAGAAAGTGGAAATAAGTTGAAAATTGAGCATTAGCTCAAGTAGCTACAGCTGTAACTTAAAACTACATTTTTCTGTTTGAATGTAGATATTCCCCTTGAACTTGGAAAGTGACTTAGTTGGGGGAATATTGACAACGTAATCTTTAATTAATATGATCAAATGTTTTGAAGGTATTAGGGTTGATCATGTAAGAAAAACATGCACATATGAACGATGATTTGTGTGTTTTAACAATATATGTATACTCTAGATATATGTGGATGATATATCTGTACTATTTATGAAGAAAAATTTTCTGCTTTAATAGTAATACGAAAATAAAAAATATTTATGAATCAGTTGTCTGTACTTTTATTAAGCCTTAGCATACTTGCGTTTAAATCTGGTATACCAAATTTGTTACGAGTCATATGACTTAACTAACCTTTTTGTATGAAAAGCTATGTGGGAGTTAAATTGGTTAAGTAGTAAATTCCCTCCTTAAACTAAAACGCTTTGCTCCCAATTTCAATCTGTGTTTAGTAGTAAATTGAGGTCTTGATAACCGCAATTTTGGAGCAACTCACATCTTCACTTTGACCCTAATTCTAAGAGAACTCTCTTCACCTTTCTTCTTCCTCGTGAAACTGAGAAGCCAATTACCTACTGAAGCATTTTCTATCATTAGATCAAGTAACTTCAGTCTACCTTTCCTTTACAATTGAATTGCAAACGTCAATTTTAACAAGCGGCACTGATGTACAAGGCAGATTATTTTCTTCAACCTCCACACTGTAGAAATTTTGCTTTGAATTGATTGTTTGTGATAGAGTGGAATGGCTTAGTACAACTTTCTATGCATCATAATTGACCGAACGAAAAATAAAAAAGTTGCCTGACTAAATCATTGTGATCATTCTTTTGTTTTGCGTCTCCCTATTGCTTAACTAAGATTCTTCTGTTGTCTTTGTTTCATCCCTTCCGATTTCATTTTTGTTTGAAGTCCATTATTACCAGAAACTTCTTTTCGTTTGTAACTACATTGCATCGTACAAATGTATTGACTAGGGCGCTATGCCCTACTGCTAGTAACATGAAAAATATTAAGGGATAATTACATCTACACCCCCTGAACTATGGTCTATTTACTACACCCACGAGAAACACATCAACCCTGCTAGTAACATGAAAAATGTTCAAGGGATAATTACATCTACACCCCTAAACTATGGTCTGTTTACTACACCCACGAGAAACACGCCAACTTCATTTACACAAATCGTCCATGTTTTTTGGAAAATTGCACATACGCCCTCAAAAACGTCAATATACAAACTACCCCTGCCGTTGCTTTTGGCTACCATGGGTGGTTTCCTTAATTATGCAAAAGACAGGTGTGGTTTGTGTAAATAGACAATCAATAAGGGGTTCTATATGTAATTGTCCCAAATATTAATTGTATAACTTTTGAATATCATAAATGAATTAAAAAATGGTTATTGTGCATGTTACTTGTACATAATTATATATAAAATAGTAACAATAGGTACTCATAACATCATACATATGCATGTGAGTGTATCATTCGTGTATGTGTGTCCATCCATGAAATACATATATATTACTACACGCACAAGGATACTACAAAATCAATAAGGGCATAGTAGTTGGGAAAAGAAACTTTGACTTAGAATATCATAGTGCCATGCATCTCATGAAGCACCTGCACAGCCTCTGGCTTTTACATGCTTAAGAGAAGTAGTTTTAAAAATAGGGAAACAACACAGGGTGCCCTAAGTGCTTCATTTCCAGATAAGTTGAAAGCCCTTTCAAACTCTGGCAAAAGATATAATTTGGAAAAATAAATTAATAAAATCTTCCCAAATATTACTAGGAAATGACAAATTTACTATTTGATTTCAAGGAATTGGAACCTCGGAAGTTCTAGTCAAATTGGTAGGTTTTTTGTCAATTCCAAAAGGATGAATTTAATTCATGTGATCCAAACATACTATGATCAGAATTAGCTAGGAAAGGTTTAGTAGCTATTGCAACTTGAGAAGTGGTGTCTGGTATAGTCCACACAAACTTTGGTAGCCTGCTGAATTCGTATCATGGAATCCTTCTTATGGTGTGGTAAAAATGCTGTGGCATTTACTAACAGTTGCCGAAAAAGAGAAGTTTTACTTATATATTTTTTGATGATTTCTTCCAGGTCATCATGTGCTGCTCCAGAGGATATAAATCCACGGGATTTGGAATCTTTCATAAGCATTTACAAGGGTACAAACCACTATCTCCTCTACTGAAAGCTCTCTCACCCACAAGCACTCAAAATTCAATCACAGTATCACCTCATGCACTAACTGCTAAGTGTGCCATTGTATGCTCGTGTCCTTTTATAAGTATAGTGTGTACGAAATTTATTGTTTGTTTGCATGATTTTAAATGAAAATATATGCCCTGTTAACTAACTCCCTTGGTCATGCGCATTATCTCTGGGGCAAGATGATTAATGGATGGTTCATATGGTTTAATATATTATTATCTCAAGAAAAATCAATTGGCATGTCTTATATTAGTTGCTTCACTTCCAATGCACATTTTATATTCGTCTTGGCTTCCACAAACTTAAGTATGCTGTGGAAGCTGTTTGCTTGTCAAATTTATCTGGTTTGTATTCAAGTTTAATTTTTTTCCCTTGAAATAATTAGGGAACACAATTATATTGGTTAGAGGTATAAGGCCATTTTCGGTATGAGATTCTTTATTCAGTTCTTTTTCTTTTTGTGCTGAGTATCCCATTATTCTGGAAAACAATTGCCTCAAGTGCCCAAATCCACCAGCCACCATTAAACATGCATTTTGACGACTTACATTTTGCTAGTTAGCAGAACATCAGCGGGTGGCGAGATGACATAATAAGACTACTGTAGGTTCTAACCAAGCAACAAAATGTTTCAAGTGTTATTCGACATATTATCTGAGCCATGTATACCACAACAGGAACTCTCTTCTCAAGTACCACATTTTCTTTGTTCTTGTACTCGCCTTCATAGGTTGCTGAATAAGTCCAATATATTTATCTTATATCTTTTCTGTAAGACTTGCAAGAAACAGATAAAATAAGAACAGGTCTCCGTTAAGATTTATACATGTTGAATAAGTTAGATGGTTGGTATGTGTGTTCTGAGATGATGGAAATGTGTTACCTGATTTTTTCAACCAATTTTTGTGAATTTTGATTTTTGCAACTCATATTTGGTAATGTTAAGAAATTTGGAATAAATATTGGATGAGTACTCCTTTTTACTAGTTGCTATTAGCCTGATTAGCCGTCAAATTTTCTACCATGTAATTTCAACAATGTGAGCAGATGATTTTGAATTGTTTTAGATGTTCTAGAACCACCTTAAATACGAGTTCCTGTTTCTATGAACTTAGTTTGACTCATTCTCAATAGTTCAACAATTAGAAGAAAAGATCATTAGACACGATAAGAGCTGAGGTCACTTGGTTCCTCATGTCTTGTAGTTAGCTTCATCTTAATTCCAGCTTGTGAAAATAGCTTATGTCTGGATAATTCTTGAGGTACAATTAGTCATCGCCTGACTGCTGCTAACTGGGTCCAAGGTTGGGGAAGCAAGAGTGAACAAAGAGAGCAAAATATATGAATATGTCCTTCCCCTCCGGGTATGGATAGATTCTCTGGAGCGGGGAGACACCCCAAGGCATGGTCCCAAGAGAGAGGCCTGGGGGGTGGCACCTTCAGCCTCCTGCTTGTACATAAGGAAATTGATAGAACAAAAATAGTCAATTCTAGGTCTAAGAGTTTGTCAAACATTACCTGCGTGTATCTCTTGTCACAAAAATTATCTGGTCGGTTTGTCATTTGTGCTGGTGACTCTTTGTATTCACTTAGCAAAGAATCAATATTCATACAACTGCCAATATCTTGTGCTTTTTCCAGATTCTAAGAAGCGAAAAATTTCAGACAACAAGGTGCCCAGAGAAGGTGAGCCTTCTGGCCTAGATGCCTTGGCAACTGCTGCAGTTCTAGGAGACAACATAAGTGACATAGCAGAGTCATCAGTTGGTGCCACCACAAGACATCCTCGGCATCGTCCTGGCTGCACTTGCATTGTCTGCATCCAGCCCCCAAGTGGAAAAGGGAAACACGAGCCCATGTGCAAGTGCAATGTATGTTTGACCGTAAGACGACGCTTCAAGACACTGATGATGCGTAAGAAAAAACGTCAATCGGAACGTGAGGCTGAGCTTGCGCAGGGGAAGGACAAGGCTTCTGTCAAAGTTGGTTTGGAGAGGGAAGATATTGCCGGACATGCTCTGCTAAATATGAGCCATCATACAGACAACGAAACAAACCAGAATGGAAATCAAACCGACTTGGAAGAGACGAACAAGGGACAATTGGACTTGAACTGCGATCCTCACCGCGAAGATGACATTCTTGCAGAGGCAGCTGGAATGAGCTTGACGACGTTAATGAACGCTGCTACCTTACCTCTGGATATGTATCTGGGGCAGAATGGGGTACCTGTTACAGGACCCTGTTTGATCTCACGAACTGCAGGCGAGAGTGAAGAAAATGCGGCTGATGAAGGCTTCACATCTGGACGTGTGGATCAGGAGAACAATCGCGAAGACGGGTGAGATTGAGACCCTTCTCACCAGATTGAGATTTTTTATGCCTTTTCTTTGACTTGAAACCACAGGTTTACCTTGTCGAATTACATAAATATATTTATATATATATATATATATATATATATATATGTTTGTGACCTCATTGTTAATGTTTTGGTTGGCGGGCTATGTTTTTCTTTGTAGCTTGTGTCGTTCACCAAAGTGGAAGGGATTTGAGTTCACTTTCCATCCACATTAGTGGATGAAACAACTGCAGTCTGTCTTGATAGTTTATTGTTCTAAACTGCTAAATATTTCATAATGCAAGTGGAGTGGTTTTGCTGTTCTTTTGTATTCTGCTTTCTGATGCACTTCCTCCTCTCTATTTCACTAAGCTTGCTTCTTCCTATTTGTACCCTCTCCTCTCTCTCTCTCTCTCTCTCAATTGAATACGTCATGTTTACTGATTAGCTAAGTTTGATAGTGTTCCTCTATGGAGCGTTCAAAGTCGCTATATTTTCCGATGCAATGACGTCCCATTTAAAACCCTCTCTACATTTTCATATGCATTTATTTTGATTCATGTGAGGGATTATTGAAAAATTGTTAATGATAAATTAAAGCATAGATCAATTAATATATTTATTTTGATCAAATTTCATCATAACAAGTGATTGGTTACAATGTGTGACACGTAAATGATAGTTGACGGCTTCCAACTATCATCCAATCGTGTCTTGTAGATCGAATATGTGTCGATCACTGACATAAGTGTGTTTTTTTGTTGAAATGACACGTTTATTTTTATGAAATGGCATGTCTTATGAGTTCGAATGAAAAGTCATAATCTTTTGCAAGCATTTTTTTAATTGGACATGTCTATTCAATTTTACTTTTCCAACTTCTATAAAGAGGCTCATCCAATTTCATTTCAATCAACTTTAAAAGCATTTTAGAGCAATCCAATGAGTTTTTGCAAAATCAATATTGTGTCTTTCAGCAATAGAGTTTCAAAATATTTTTTCGATTCATCATTTCTCAAAGTTTGTAGTGCTGCTATTTTGAAATTGTAAGTTGTATTTTAAGAGACAAATCACTATCACCATAAGTATCAGAACACGTCAATAATTATCTTAAAAATAAAAAGGTTAACTATTGTCTCGACTTCCTTATACACAACTCTCATATATTCCTCATTTTTCACGAGAATATCTTGCTCATGTAAAAACAATTTGCTGCAATATTGAAAATTACTTTTTCTTGTAGTGTTAAACAAATATGTATAACATTTGATTTTTTTTTACTTCAAAAAAGTATATGAAGTCTCATACTTGTCCTAAAGTTGACGGCAATGAGGGGAACTCTTGAGAAAAACCAAGCAGAAACGAAAGTGTTAAAGAAATCCAACAACGAACAAAGGAAACATAATCATAGGTATTTGTCACAAAGCGTGTTTTATTACATTCCGCGAATGCCTCAACTTTGGAGGGCGATTAAGACAATAGGCGTGATTTGTAAAATGACACCTAACCCATAGCAAACAATTCAGAGTTTCTTTATTAGGTGGTGGAGGTAGTTGTTGTTTTTTTTTTTTTTTTTTTTTCCCAGCTTTTTACACTTCGGATCGTTCATTAAATAAAAAAATTCTATAGGTTATGGATCACTAATTCAATCATTGGTCCAATTATAGTCGAATCGGCGATGTCCTATACATGTCATAAATAATTATAAAATATATAAAAAATTAATTTTAAATATTAAATAATATAAATATACTTAAAATTTTGTTTTTTAAACATTTTCGTTTTTGCAATTAATATGTCAATAATATATGGCTAATAAAATAAAATAGAGATGTAATAGTCTAATACAACAAATATATAACAAAAATACATGAAATTCAAATAATAAACCCAAACCAAACCCAAAATACAAGTTCCAAAATATAAAGCTAATAAGCGTTCAACACCAATGACTTAACAAAGAGAGAAAAAATTAGGGGTTGTTACGCACCACTTTGCAACCCGTCCTGTTCAACTGACCCAGAACCAATTCAAATTGGTCGGCAAGTGGACCACGGGGTCAGCCACGATTTTTACTTCCCACCGAATTTTGCCTTTCGCCCAGCCCAATCAACGGTTCGAGCAGGACGTAAAAATCGACGAGCCGTGTTGGGTTTCACAACATTGGTGTTTTGTATAAATATTTTCGGAGAAGTGAATTCTGATAGTTTGATTGGGATTTCGTTCTATAAGGCTTTGATAAATTTGACCTGTAATATTCCATAAACACAACTCGTAAACTTTTGACTATAATTTGATCATTTTTTAATTTTAAATGTCATTTGAACCAAACTTCAGTTACGGCATTTTTAGTATTCTTGTTGATGTTACACTACTTTAAATTGAAGATTGTCGAGAACAAAGAAACAAAATACGATTAATAAATTTTACAAGTATTTCGCAAACCCCTGAAAAAGCAATTATAATTAATTTCAATTTAGTTAATTGGGATAGATGTATTTTATAATCAGACCAACTTCAAGAAACAGGTTTGGGTTTCGACTTTTACTCGGAAACTCCAAACATATATGTTATTGAAACTGGTGGATGTAGAGGCCGGACTTCTTTTGTTGTTTCTGACATTGATATTTTTGAGTCAACAATGTTGATGTTGTTTTTTTTAATTTTAGAATGTCTGTAATCAAATAATACTGTCACTATCCCTACCCTCATTATGATCAACTTGTTGCCCTAACACATACCAAATCATGGTTTTTGGGTCCTTAAAGGCCAAATCCGGTTTGCAAAAGACCACTAAAAATGCGAGTAAAATGCAATTTAGCCCTCTGTGTTTGATTGGCGGTCTAGATGTTGTATTTTGAACGAAAGTAGTTCAAGTATTGACGGTTTGGAAATAAAATGTCATCTCATATTAAACAGTAATGTTGACGTAGATGAAAGTCTTGATGAGTTTGAAGAATTTGTTGTTTCAAAAACAACTTCTGCTACTAACGTGCCTATGACGTCGGAGTTGGACATGTATTTAAAAAAAAATCTCTTGCCAAGAGCTCGTGATTTTGATATCTTGAACTGGTGGAAATGGAGTTAAGTTTCCTACTCTGCAGAACATGGCTAGAGATATTTTAGCTATTCATATTTCTACCGTTGCATCCAAGTTTGCATTTAGTAGTAGTGCAGAGTTGATTAATCATCATCGTAATAGGCTCCATCACACTACTGTGGACACATTGATGTGTTCTCGTCGTTGATTATAGAGCGAAGTGAAATGGAAGATAAATTGAGGGCGGGGCTGGCACAGGTGAAGTTTAACGGGGCGGGTCTCAAGTCCTGGCGGACCCGTACCAAACCTGCCCCGTTGCCATCTCTAGTTTTCATATATGTTTAAAAACACCCTCTTATAAAAAAATAAAACAATAAAAAATCCCCATGTGATTTCAAAAATGTAGCAGAACACCCCGTCTATCTCATAAGTGTATTACACACGCCGATTTCTATTTCTTTTCATTTTGTAATTACAAATAATAATTTTATCCTTATTTTAACACCGTTGGATCTTTTCTTATATAAATGAATGGTTCAAATCTTGCTAAAATTATTTAAATTTAGAAATATATTTTAAAATTACATAATATATATTTAAATATAAATTTATATATCTTTAAACTAATATAGTTATTTATGTATAAATATATATTATATCTAAGGTGTATATGTGTGTGTGTATATATACATATGAAAAACTGTGAAATCGGTGCCCGCTACGTCGGTGCCGCTGCAGGATAGGAGGGAAGGAGGAGACGCTGGGAGGAGGCGGGGGCTCACGGTTGGGGAGGAGCTCTGCAGCGCGCAGAGTATGCCATGGCGGAGGACGAGGACGAGCGTGCAAAGGAGGCAGACGAGGCCAGCAGTGAGGAGGCGCTGGTGTGGGGGGGGGGGATGGAGACAATTCTTTTAAAATTATTTTGTAATATATTTAATTATTTTATTTATATTTGATAAATAAAATATAACTTTATTTATTAAATCTGGACCATTAATTTAAATTATGTGAAATTCAGACCATTGAATCGTACATTAAATCTAGTCCTTCAATTAAAATTTAATAGAATCTAACCATTGATTTATTTTTCTACAAATTTCAAACGTTAGACGTATATCAAATAAGATCAAACAGTTCAAATTAATATGTAAAATTAATTTATTGTAAAAGTTAAGCGCAACTTGCATGAAGGGCGCATGTGATACACAACCGGCTTCGAGGGGGTATTTTGCTACATTTATGAAATTACAGGGGGGGGGGGGTTTACTGTTTTATTTTTTACAGATGTGTATTTTAAATATTTCTGAAAACACAGGAGGCTAAATTGCATTTTACCCGTAAAAAATTTCATTCTTGCAGTTTTAAAATAGGGATAATTATACTCCCTTCCCTTAAGGTTTAATATAACTAAACATAGACCCCATTTAGTTTCGAAAATTACATTTAGCACATTTGAGGTTTGTTTTCATCTAACAAATAAATTCCTCCATTAATCAATCGAAGGTACATGGTCATCTCGTGACTCCATGTAAT
>JACGWL010000002.1:5851628-5876628 GCA_034509725.1 Sesamum angolense
GAAGAAAGCTACTATAGCGGTCAATAAAATCAAATTTTTAGGAATTCTTATTGACGAATACAGGTATTGAGTTGCAAGGAGCATATTGGGAGAAAATCCACAATTTTTCAGACATATCAAGATAGAAGGCATTTACAAAGCTTCTTGGGTGTGGTAAATTTGCAGGCATATCTTTACAAAGGATTTGGCAAAAACATAGAAAGGATTTTTCGGGACTTTTGAAGGAAAGGGAAAGTGCAGTGGAATGGGAGGCAATCCACACACAAAGGGTTCGTCGTTGAGCTAAAACAGGTTTGCAATAATCTTGCCAAAGCATTTGGTACCGCAAGACGAGGACGAATTGGTGGTCTACACAGACGCAACGACTATAGATGGGCAGCTGTGCTCATGAAAAGACTGCTACAGGGGAAGAGCCGTGTAGAGATACACTGGAGGGTTGTTCACGAACAACAAGCCGAATGTGGCACATCAACGAAAAGAATTCTTTGCAGTTTGGAAGGCTTTTAAGAAATGGCCTTTATTTTTACTTGCTAAAGAATTCACTTTGAAAGTTGATAATACCAATGTTAAAGCTTTTCTTTGAAAAACAAATTAGAATCTAATATTGAGAAAGCACGTATTATCAAATAGCAAATTGAATGCCAATATTATTGTTATAATATTGTTGTTTATAAATCTCATAAAAATGTTCTTGCAGATTTCTGACAAGAGATGTAGGCATCTGAAGCAAACTCCATCATTTGAGACTTAGGCCTCAGAGAAATCTCGAGGAGCTTAACAAGAAGTTTGGACGGCTAACTGTAAATGCTCAAGTAGCCGGACAAATCCAAAGAGCTGATCTTGACACTGTCCAGATCGCAATAAGAACGACCATGGTGGCCTCAACCTCACTATGGAACGATTTACAAGAGCCAATTCGGAAGGCATCATCTTCGAAGATGACTAACGAGTTGAGAAAGCATGATACTAAGGATGCCCTTAGAGTACAGGACTCTGGACCTGTAGCGGCAGATTCAAGTACTGCTTGCACAAGGCCTCACAGACTCTGGTGTAACGGCGACAAACGATTCATAGGGAGTGCAAACCTCTGATGATTCGAGTCAACCCAGCACCTCTGGGGTAAAAGAGGAAGAGATTAGCCTCAGGCCAATGACAGGCACTTCTAAGGCTAATACTAATGAATTATTATCTTCTTCTTCTGCTTGGCAGGTGTATCAACGGATGTGGGAAAAATTAATTTCCAGCAAAGGAGTGAACCCAAGCAAGACCATTATCGAGACATCCAGAAAATATAATAGGATTTGGATGATGGAAGGGTCTAAACCCGAAGAAGTACGAGCGTGGTATGAGTTTGGAGCTCTAGCTTCGGTTCATACTATGTCACCAAGTTTTTCGGAAATTTCAAAATTATCGGATTGGATTAGTGGGGCGGTATATGATTCATGGCAAAACAATCCCCACATAAAAAGAGGAGATATTTTGGAGCTAAAATTCATCTCAGCAGCTCCAGAAACTGCAGGAAAGGGTCTCATCCAGCGTTCCATTTCATCAAACTACATAGACCAGACATGGTAGCCTTTAACAGAATTAAAGCTGCCTCAGAAGAAGATCCACTGGTGTCAGCTATTAGCGAAGACGACATTTCCACCAGAAGAGCTTGGGGTTTATGGATCTGTCTCACTGAGATGGACAAAGTCAAGTATCCGTTCAAAATCTTTTCCAACAAAGTGAATGGATCGTTCCTGTTAAACTCCATGACAGGGAAGAGTACTGCATTTGCAGAAAGCATGTTCGAGAAAAAGATGATGCTCATATGGGAGAACAAGCTGTCTGCAACTGAAGCCACAAGGATGAAGACATGCAACATGCTGCATGTTGGGCAATGGCATAACCATGTGTGCCCTTGCTGCGAGAAACAAGAAAAGCCACTGTTCGGAATGAAGATACGAGTTACCCAAAGGAAACCCGAACCAAAACCAGACAAAGGTAAAAGGAAGAATTTTTACAAAGAAAAGTAAAATTTGA
Organism: Sesamum angolense; assembly: GCA_034509725.1. Classification (NCBI taxonomy): domain Eukaryota; kingdom Viridiplantae; phylum Streptophyta; class Magnoliopsida; order Lamiales; family Pedaliaceae; genus Sesamum; species Sesamum angolense. Next base: position 5,853,654 of record JACGWL010000002.1, read on the forward strand.
AAAATATAAAAATTCAAAAAGAAAACTGTCGGCAGAAAACGACAAAAGCCAACAGTCATAAGGAGCCATCTAGCAATGGCCGACAAGCCATCATGAATACCAGCTGGAAAGGACGATGACGAATGCAATGACGTCATCCAGATGACGAACGCAATGACGTCATCAAAAACCAAGTTTGGAATCCGCATTTGACGTCCGCGGATGGTTATAAATAAGAAGGCATCGAAGCAGAAGGGGATCATCAAAAAATTTCCTCCTACTCTTCAAAGCATAATAATCTGAGTCTTTCAATCCTTGTATTTTTTATCTTTCAGATCATGGGGGTTTCCCAAAGAGTCTAGCCCTCTATACAATGAGAGGCTAAATAGTTGTCTCCTCCAATGGAGGAAATAATATCTATGTAATATTGCCTATATTTCTTCAATAAAAGAAAGGCTTCTTTCCAAATTGCTGTCCAAAATTCCATTAAGTCGTTGTATCGGAGTATCTTCTACACCCTAAGGTAGGAACGAAAATAGGGTTGTGCTGTTTGTTGCTGAAGGAGCCAAGCGTCTGCGAACCATCTGCTGCGGTTGTGTGTTTGGAGGAAGTCCGTAAAACCGAGAGCTTGGAATACTCGGGAACAAGGCGGTCAGAAAAAGGTACGAATTTATGGAAGCTTAATTTATTTCGGAAGCATGATGGGCCAATTTCCGAGCATTAATGGAGTAAAACAAAATGTCTTGAGTTTGGGACTAATGTTGTCAAAATGCTGAAAACTTTAGGACCATATGTGTCGACCAAGCAAAGCGCGGGACTAAAAGTGAGAAGGGCCCTATCTAACGGGACCAAAGGTGCAATAAAACCTATACTTTTTTTAGGACCTATATGTGATATTAATTATCAACTAGTGTGTCCGGCACACCCAAATGTATGTACGATTAATTTAAAATAGAATAATATAATCTTTACATTTTTAAAAATATATAAGTTAGTTAAATTAAAAGAATATTAAAAAATTAAATTGTATGTAGATATTTTGAGAAAGTAGGGAAGAAAAAGAAACATGAAAATTGAGGGAGATAGATAATTGGAAGTTGAAAAAGGGGGGAAAAACTGCATAATATTTTTAAAAATAACAAAAATGACAAACCATAAAAAAATGGATGTCAAAGAGGTACTCTCCAATAATAATAAGATATAGAACTATAGATATATTACGCTCAATTATTTTTTTATTAATTAAAAAAAGAAAAATTACAAAAAAATTTTTTTATTATATTAACATTTTATTTGCATATTTTGCAATATATATATGTTCGATGTAACATTTTAAATATTTATTGATAATTTATTTAAAAAAATAATACATACAACAACACGGGCAAAAATTATGTAAATTTTTTTACCAGTTGTGTAAAAATATAAGAATTATAAATTTATGGAGCTTATACAAAGTCTATACACAGGTTAAAAATTATACACTATGTTTGTTTTTATTTTCAAGTTATTTTTGGGATAAGTCAAAACATACCCAATGTTTGCCATCCCATTTCTATTCTGGCGCCTGGTAACGACCGACGCGGACTGTTGAGCGTGACTGTATTTCGTGACCGTGTGCTCAACAGCTTTTTGTTGCCAAGATATGAACATCTTGCATGCGAAATCCGTCACAGTTGGTTGTTTTGTAACATTTTTTGACCTTAATCGCCCGCACGAAAAATAATGGACAGTACGTTCTAAAGTAATTTCAACTAGTGCATTACCAGCAGGCGCAAGCCCCTTCAGAACTCCATTAATGCATTCTGACATGTTGGTCGTCAAAATACCGCATTGCCATCCACCATGAGAAGCTGTCCATTTTTCCTTATTAATCTGGTCTAAGTATGCAAACGCTTTGACATCCCTGCTTCTTTATCTCTTCCATAATGTGGTTTGAACTTTCTTAATTGATATTCCGAGCCAGCTTGCAACAAAGATCCTTCAATACCACATTTTTAATAATACTGTTAAAATTGGAACACACATGTCATAAGGAATACCGGTGCACTCCATGTGGTGACACAAAGTCCGGACCTTCACGACCTGCTTTAATGAGTCCGCCATGACGGTCAGAAATAAGGCACATCCCGCGTCGCCTCTTATAACATGTCGACTCAATTGTTGAAGAACCACTTCCAAGATGGATAAGTTTCTCATCGACTATTGCAAATGCGAGAGGCAGTACCTGTTGATTCCCATCCATGGCAGCTGCAATTAACAGTTTGTACTTATATTTTGTGTATAAATGGGTGCCATCTACACTAATAATCTTTCGACAGAATTGGAACCCATCAATACACGGTTTGAAAGCCCAGAAGACATATCCCATCATATATTTACAGTTGACTGCTGGAAAAGCCTTTGTGTTCATTCAACAATAGTTCCTGAATTATATTTTTGTATAGCTCCCAAATATTTAGGTAGCTTTTGAACAGAGCTCTCCCACGTGTCATAAACAATTTCACGTGCCATTTTCAAACTGTACCATGCCTTTTGGTATGGTACATCATACCCTGTTTAGTCCTTCACATTCTGAATGACATGTTTTATTTCATAGGAGGGGTTGCATTTCACGTGTCCTAAATGCAAGAAGCAATATAAGCCTGTTTATATTACCAGAGTGGACATATTATTCAGAACACATGTATGTGTCCCCTTATACTGCGTTATTTCCCAACGTCTAATTTTTTTTTGTAACCACCTCGAACTCCCATCTACCACTGCTCTGCAAAAAAAAAAAAATCAGTCAATTAAGTAACGATGTATGCTTGTAAGACGTGATATATAAATATATATATATATATATACCTTCTGTATTGTGCTTGCAGAGCACTTTCCACTTAGTCTTTTTGAACTCTCAGTTACATAATATCGCGACGTGCATGCCGTATGGGGTGATCTTGCACCGCTTCCATTAGCTATTCTTTCGTTTTGAAGAGCATTCCCTTATCAAGCCTGCCTTCAGATTTATTATAAAATTTTGCATACCTCAAATTTGGGATATCAACAGAATCTGCAGGTATCTCCAGGAATGTTTGTTCAAAAAAATGGTATAGAGCGGTAAATGTCGGCTGAGTATTATGTCTGGCAAGCCGGTTCAGAAGATGTTTCTGCCCCACGTTGTGCAAATGTTGCTACCATTACATTTATATCAACATGGTCTTCTGCATCATTCTCATTGGGTATAAAATTTTCTGACAATGGAGTATGTGACTGGGTAGGCTCTGTATAATGGAAATCAATATTATCTAGACCTTGAATAACAGTCATCATGTTGGGTGTATAATATTCAGGCTCAGAATTATATGTACCTACACCAAAATCAGGATTAGAAGTACCTGCACCAAAATTGGGATTAGAAGTACCTGCCAAGTAGTCAGTGTTAGAACAAGAAGGCAATCCTGTAGTTGCTAAGAGCGTCATGTATTTCTCCCCACTGGTTGCTCATTTGTGGGTTAGCTTCTCCACCTATTGGCTCATCTGTGGGTTAATTTCTCCCATTGTTGGCTCATCTGTGGGGAGGCTTAACATGAATTTGTTCTGCATCAACGTATACTTCCAACATGGGGATTTCCGCCTCAGGGTCCAACAAAAATGACAGAGCGTCATCATTTGTTATTGGAAGAGTTTCTTTAATGCGACCAAGATATTGGCATGAATGTTTAGTAGATACTTTCAATAAGTATTCATTGCTATCAACACCAATCTTCTGATAAATCCTTTTCAAAAATTGAGCATACATCGATGAACGAGGTATCCTCATCGCCGCTACAGGCTGTCGATCATATGTAAAACACCATCCATCACTTGTGTAGTTACAACCGCTGCAAGTCAAAGTTGCATCAGTGCAGCTTTAAATTAAAGCTGCATACTGCATTTTAATGCATGCATGCATACATGATGCAGCAATTTTTTATAAAAAAAAATTAAAATTTTTTTTCCACTATATAAATTCATCATTCATCATTCATCATTCACACCGCATTTTCGTTGTTGTAGTTTATTTGTCACATATTTTTATATTTTTAAAAAATGGATAGAAGAGCAGTATATGGTCCACGAGATGGAACTGTATTATCACAACAATCACAACACAGGTCCGATAAGATCCTTGATGGTGACATTGATGAGGTCCTGCAGGCAAAACATGCCGACGGTAAATTTTGAAAAAATTTATGTGAACAAGACCTCCCCATTCGTGTGCAACAAATACTACACCAAATAGGTTTTCATGGAGTCTTTAGGTGCGGAAGAATTCAATATGATTGCCATTTAATCACTGCATTGGTGGAGAGGTGGCGATCCGAGACACACTCTTTTCATTTTTGTATCGGAGAAGCCACAATTACCTTACAAGATGTCCAGGTAATATGGGGACTCCCAATAGATGGCGAGCCAGTCTCAGGGACTGATCTCGAAGGAACCAGTGTTCAGTGGCAAGAATACTGCATGCATATAGGTTTCGCACCAGAAGATGGAGCGTTGAAGGGTTCATGGTTGCAGGTTAAGGCCATCATATCTCATATATCACGTGTCCACATCACTCCCAACACTCCACACCTTACTATTGTACAGTATGCGCGTGCTGTTGCATTGCTCCTGCTGGGTGGAACAATGTGTCCTGATTCATCAGGAAACTTGGTATCGCTACTATATCTTGCAAAATTAGAGGATATAGTAGCAGCCAGGAACTACAGTTGGGGCAGTGCTGTCCTGGCATTTTTATATCGTGAATTATGTAATGCCAACGAAAGGCAAAGCTGCAATAGGTGGCTTGTTGCAGTTGGTACAGGTAAGTTGAATTATTGAATTTATAGAGAAATATTTTTTTTAAGGTAATAACTAGAGTTTATGTTATCTCTGTAGATTTGGGTCTGGTCACGCATCATTCCACTTTGTCCCGGACTTGGTGCTCCATGTGTACATATGGGCCCACACCAAATAGATAATAATCGTGTGCTCCCAGGAGCACTATATGGTGCAATGTGGAACTGTGAGCACACTTTCACCCAGACAGTGCGAACAACTGTCCGGGTCATTAGAGATATATTAGATGAGATGCAACATGATCAGGTATTTTATATTCATGACTTTAATTACATATATTCGATCATATAAAATGACATTAACTTGCATTATTTTATTTATTACAGTTTATCTGGCAGCCGTATGACATAGAATCAAATGTCATTATGGCTTACGCAGGGGATTTTAACCCCCAGCTGTGGAGATCAATATGTCCCTTGATATTTTATGCAATAGTGGAGATGCATCATCCCGAACGGGTCCTTCGCCAATTTGGGATGATGCAAAATATTCCAGATCAGCCAGATACTCGGGACATGAGCCTGCATAAGATCACCCGTTCCAATCGTACAGGCATAGATTGGGTTTTGCAGCACATACTCTATATCACTAGATGGCAAAGACGATATGACACAGTCATACAAAGACAACCCATTTCCAACAGAAGAGATACAGATCGAGGATATTGGGAATGGTACAACAACATAACACGTCATTTCGTTTCGTCATCTACTGATAGACGTGTGGAAAGCGGATACCAACCTGGAGATGCATCAGTGTTGCAGATTGTGGTATGTTACATAATATCACATGTTTATTTTATATACTTCATTTTTAACAATAATTTTTTTAAAATTCCTTATTTTTTATATTTTTTCAGACTCAACAGGTAAATACTCTCAAACACTTTTTCAATCTAAACCAGTAGATGTTGAAGGGTATCGCAATTAGTGGCCCAACTTGAACACGAAGTACAAATTATCGCTGAAGCCATAACACATCAGCCAGCAAACTGCAACACCATCCGATACTGCACCCACATTCCACAGACAAAGGAGAAGTTCTAGCCAAATGTCTATTGGTTCAGTTGAACGTGGTGATATTGGGGTGGATATAGCTGGTCATTCAACAGCATATATGCCTCAAGATTACTACGTGCCTCAACCGCCTCAGGATTACTATGTGCCTCAACCGTCACAAGATGATTGGTTTAAATCGACTTCATACATGCCAAGCCATGCAGAAGCTTATTCTTCACATGTAGATCTTGACCTTGGCCTTGGTATTAACCAACCATATGCACCAGAATATAACATTTCACCAGTTCCATTTTCATCATTTAGTGCATATCATGATAATGTGGAGTCCAGTTCTGCAGCATCATCAAGTGGCTTGCATACTAATTCCGGTGGTGATGATAATGATGGACAAAATGAGCCAATACAAAATATCGGCAAAGAAATAAGAAGACCTCGACGTCAACGACACAGACGTAATTATGGGATAGGGGGGCATTTTTAATATTTTAATTTTTTATTGTAATATTTGTAATAATATTTATAATATTTCATTTATTCATTATTAATTATTATTTGTGTTTTTTTAAAATGACCAAACCGCGACTCGGTGTCGCTGCCTCAAATAGCGACTCCGTGTCGCGGTTTCAATCCGCGACGCGGAGTCGCGGCTTGAAACCGCGACTCCGCTTAAAATTTAAAAAATAAAAAAATAAAAATATCGAGTCGCGGTTTCAAACCGCGACTCGTAATAAAAACGTTAATTTATTAAATTTTTTTTTTTCGTTATTTTTCTTTTTTTTGATAATAAAAAAATAATTGGCCCTAAAAAATATATGATTTAACAATGAATTGGCAGTGAACATTGATTTTTATCTTAAAAACACAACATTAAACATACAATCCTATAAAAAATATATGATTTGACAATGAACAGTAATTTTTGTCTCAAAAAACACAATATTAAACATACAATACTAATTATAAATTATCTCCAAAAATAAATCCAAACATACACACTATTTTTACCACATACTTATTTATCTTTGTTTTTATCTCTCTATTTCCGCAAAACACAACAAAAACACTCAGAGAATGAATCCAAACACTATGATAAATTTTGGGTAGTGTTTATTTTAAATAAAAAAATTATAATCATTTAGCTTATATTTCGGATAACGGTTGTAATATATATATTTCAGGGGTGTAAATAATAAGGGCATTCTCATAAAAAATATTAGTATATATCATGTGGGCCATTTTGTTACTTAATAAACATTAGATTGTTTATTATCTCTCATATATTACTTAAATTTTAATTTTTGAAGTTTCAATTAATTATAATGCTAATTACATTTTAATTATAATTAAAATATATTAATTTAATTGATAAATATTTTTATACTGAATTTAAGGTGAAAATTGTAAAAAGTATTTGTTCGTTCTCTCTCTCTCTCTATATATATATGTATATATTTATAAGCACAGTTTTATCATAAAAAGGAAATTAAATGTTATAATTATGAGTTTAGGGATGAATGAGATATGTAATAGTAGAAATATGGGGAAAATTGCACTTTTAGTTCCACAATGATATCACTTTTGGTCAGACTCAGTATATTCAGTCCCATAAGATAAATATTGAAATATTTTTCGTCTCATAAGATAAAAATTTGACATATTTGATCCCATAAGATAATAGTTATGACACATTTGGTCCCATATGATATAAACAATTTTATATCCTATATTGTTTATATCATATGGGATCAAATGTGCCACAATTTGTATATTATGAGATCAAATGTACTATAATTTTTTTTATGGGATAAAAAATACTATAATATTTATTATATGAGATTAAATGTGCTAAATTCATAAATTTGGGACTAAAAGTACATCACCAGACCAAAAATGCATTTTTCCCTAGAAATGTGAATACAACCTTTTATTTAACAAATTTCATTTCAAATTTAAAAAACTCTCATCATTTACCCCAAATATTTTCACCAAAACCATGTGCGGGGGGGGGGGGGGGGGGGGGCGGGAATTGAAAAGCCAAAATCTCACCTCTGCACAGAAATATAAATATATATATATATATATATATATATATGTATATACTGTGTTAAAATATTGTAGTAGTGAAATGAAATTCCTTTGATTTTCCCTCTAAAACGCAAAACCGAGTTTACCACCAACAGCCCAGCAAGGCGCCAACTGCATGACCGAGGACCGAGAGAAGACGCCGCCGGATGGCGTCCGGTGCAGGAGGAGCGACGGGAAACAGTGGCGGTGCCGCGGGCGGAGGGTTGGGGATCAGCCCTACTGCGAGAGGCATCGGTATTTGCTTTCTAGTACCAGCAAGAATTCCAAAAGGAAAGCTTTTGCTTCTGCCCGTGCTACTAGGGTTGCCGGAAAGGGGCCTCCTAAAGGCGGTGGAAGATGTGTAGGTGAGGAGAAAAGGGGTGTGTTCCGTAGAGGAGGGGATGTGGTCTCGTCGTCTGCGCAAGAGGTGATTCAGGGGAAGAGGTTGCGGAGTACGGAGAAGGATGGTGAGAATGTGGAGAATTTAGATGGGGATGAGGGAGGGGAGGAAATTGATAAGGAGTCGGAGGATGGGAATATTGTTGGTGTAGTGAAAACGGGGAAACAAAGGGGTTGAGGACGAGGACAGAAGGGGGGGTCGAGTGTTGCGGGCAGTGAGAGTGGAGAGGATGTGGAAGAGGAGAAGGGGCTGGAGTTAGTACGAAGAGGTGGTGCAGCAAGAAAGGAGAAATCAGACTTTTGTGAGGAGGACGAGAGCGAGGAAGACAGTATTGGTGGCAGTTCAGATGAGGGTGATGATGTTGTTGCGGTGAAACTTGGTACAAAAGATGGAAAGGCTGGGGCTTTGCTGAAGAAGAAGGGCGCCATATTGTGGGGGAAGGAAATGCAAGTGAAAAAGGAAGAAGTAAAAAGTGAAGAAGATGACTTACGGTTTCAAGTGGTGAAGAAACAGGCAAAGAACAATGTGATGGAGTCTGGTAAGAAGGAGATTAAGAGTAAAGGCATAAAAGCACGCGAGAAGACAACCCTGCTGATGAAGAAAACTGAAAAGGAAGAGAATCATTCTGATGGTGATTCAGAAATTGAATTGATGGATACACATGTGAATACACCTGGGCAAAGTGTCACTGTTAGTTCAGTTTTACATAGGAAGAAGGGTGAAGATCATAAAACACAAGAAAAAAAGATAGTGCACAGTAAGAGAGCTGGAAAAGATGAACATAGTTCTGATGATGGCCCATGGTATAAACACCATAATCTAAGGAAAAGAAAATCTTCACAACCGTTGGATGGACAAGGAGTTCTGACCAAACGGAAGTATATCAGTGATGTATGCTTGTACTCTATGATCTTTGTGTTTGTTTTCACTTTTAAGGTTTGGAATTGAAATAAATTTACTTGAAAAAAACAGGATCCTAGCGACCCTTACCAGATGTGTCATCAATGCATGAAGAGTGATAGGAAAGTTGTGAGGTGCAGCCAATGCCGTCGTAGGCGCTACTGTTTTCCTTGCATTGAGGCGTGGTACATTCTTTACACCTGTCAAGACTGATGAGATTCTAGCTTTTATCATTTTCAAAGGCAACATCACCATTACTTTGTCTCATGCAATAAAGCACTTCTAAACTTAAAGGTGAAATATTGGACTTACAGAAATGCTCTTAAACATCAAATTTCATCATGTCCCTCTCAAATTAAGTTCAAAGACATTGATGGACTAGTTTAATAGCATACTGTAAAAATTTTTGTTTCCTTGTTTTGGTTTCTATAAATTTCTACTTCTACCTTTGGTTTTATTATATGTTATATAACGTGGAACAAGGAAGGCAGCAACACTGAATGGGTGCAAATTGATGTTCTGGTTTGATTGCTTTCCTAGAACTTGTAAGGGATTAATTGGTTTGAAGTTGTAGCTACTGTTGTAGATGTTATCAAGCATCTAAACCTGGTATTATTCAAGACTTCCTTACTTTTCTTGTTTGCGTGCTCACTATAGGTATCCTGAACTATCAGAAGAAGCTCTAACAGAGGCATGCCCATGTTGTCGTCAATGTTGCAACTGCAAAGCTTGTTTACAAAGAGTTAATCTTCTTGAGGTTGTATTTATGGTCTTCATGCTATGTGCTAATTCTTAATTTTTGACTTCATGGTTTCCCTTAACACTTTTATGACGGTTGGTGCAGAGTGAGTTTTCTGGTGATCCAAAGATAACAGAGAAAAGATACGTTTCTTTAAGTATCTCCTTAGTTTCCTCCTGCCTTTTCTTGAAGAATTTAATCATGATCAGATCACGGAAAAAGATATTGAAGCTAAGATTCGTGGTAACTTTCGCATTTTTCATTCTATTCATGTAATGGGATTTATTTTTGTTGACGGAGAAATTCTTTATAGAGAGTTGGTTTGGTTCCTTTCCTGTTGTCTCTGACTCTCTATGGCACATTGATAATACTTTTTCTATTGTTAGCCTTATCTTCGTAATTTCTATTCATGCAGGATCAGCACTGTCAGATCTAAAGATAGAGAAAATTGACTTTTCTCCTAATGAGCGTGTATATTGGTAAGATTCTTATCTGTGTGGATTAATAGTAAGTCTAGTACTGTCCTTGAATAAATGATTTGATTTCTTCTTGTGCAGCAATAACTGCAGGACCTCTATAGTTGATTTTCATCGAAGTTGTCCAAATTGTTCGTATGATCTCTGCATTACTTGCTGCAAAGAGATTCGAGAAGGCTGTTTGAGAGGGTGTGGCAAGGAGGTAGTAATCCAGTATATTGATAGAGGTGAAGACTACTTACATGGAACAGAACCTTCTGTGACTTCCAAAAGGGGAAGAACTTCAATTTCCTGCAGTAAGTCAAATTGTGGGAGTGAGGAGATGCCACTGCCCGAGTGGAAAGCGACAGAATTAGGTGAGATTCCTTGTCCACCAGAGGAAAGGGGTGGCTGTGGACATGGCAAGTTGGAGCTCAAGTGTTTCTTTGGTGAAAGCTGGGTGTCAGAATTGAAGGAGAAGGCTGAAAATTTAGTTGTTGCCTGTGGACCTGCTGAAGTATCTCAGATTTCTGGTCGATGTCCTTGTTCTGAATCTAATGACGGTGGTAGTGTTTGGGATGAGCAACTGCGCAAGGCTTCCTACCGAAGTTCTGGTGACAATGACTTGTACTGTCCTTTGGCAAGTGACATCCAGCCAGGGAAACTGGAGCACTTCCAGAGACATTGGATTATGGGAGAGCCAATTGTTGTACGTGATGTTCTCAAACTCACATCTGGATTGAGTTGGGATCCAATGGTAATGTGGCGTGCATTCCGTAAGATTTCTGTTAAAAGGGGTTCCTCCGACTTGAAGGTGACAGCTGTAGATTGCCTTGACTCATGTGAGGTACGCACTTATAAGAAACCACTTGGGGTTTGTCCTAAAGGAAATTATGTATCTTGGCTTGATATGTTTTCCTGTAGGCCTGGTTGGGAATGGTGTTTACTAGCCTTGCAGCATTAGGATGATTATATCAGGCCCACTTCACCTATGTTTTGAATACAGAAATCTTTAATACCCCTTTAATGACTGAGTTTAATGTTGTGAACAATGCAGCTCCTGGAGTACCTAAGTACAAAATCTACTTGAAAACACAACAAAAATATGAGAAAAGCAAGAAGATGTATATAGGAGGTTGAATCAAATAGAGATTTCTTATGATGATAACTTGTTGGCATCTAATGTTAGTTTCTAGGAATATTACGTCACCCAAAAGGACAAATATCAACAAAAGAATCCAATCCCTGATACTTTATTCTGATTTCCTCTCTTCTTTCTTGTAAATTTGTAATGCAATTCCACAAGCCTATAGGTAAATGTTGATAGTTTTTGTTCCTTAGCAATTGATATTGCTTTGGGCTGGCAGATCAGTTGAAAGGAAAATTCTATCTGAAATGAAGCTTTTTATGTAACTTGCAACCCCAAATTTTTTATATTTTGTCTTTAGTAGCAAGTTGTGTGAAATCACCTTTACCTTTGGTGATTTTTTTAGTGGAAATGAGCATAGCAGCTACCCTTATTTCTCTTTAACCTCCTTAAGAAAAATAAGTAATTAACTTAAAAGTTTGTTGTTTTAGCAGTTGCATCCTAATGCAAGTAGGGTTCATGAAATCCTATAAATTTGGCACTGAAAAGTTTTTTCTTTTCTTTTTTTTTTTTTTTTTTTTTATAAATTATATATATATATATATATATATTTTTATAATTTGGCACTGAAAAGTTATTTCATCGTAAGCCATTAAGCCAAGTAAGCATCACTTTTGGTTGTATTGTTAATGTGTAATGAATTTAATGCTTTCTGATGCTCCTTTGGCGAATCATTGATGGATTTTTTTTTAGTTATATAGAGATTCGGTGAATTGTTATTGATTTAACAGCTATGATGGTTTTGCCAGTAGAAAAAGATTGTAGATTATGATGTCTCATCAACTAGACTGCAACTTAGATCTATCATTTGTTTAGGCCATGCACACGAATGGTTTCCGTTTTCATTGTCTCCATACTTTATTGTGGTTATATCTAGATGGCAACCTTTTTGGAAATATCTCAAAAAATTTCTATTTTTAATGTGAACTTGTAGGTTGATATAAATATTCGGAAATTTTTCACGGGTTACTCTCACGGTCGCAACTATAAAAACTCCTGGCCTGAAATGCTTAAGTTGAAGGATTGGCCGCCATCCACCTTGTTTGAGAAGCGATTGCCACGCCATGGAGCAGAATTTCTTAGTGCCTTGCCCTATAAAGAGTACACCCACCCGCGTTCTGGAATTCTAAACTTGGCTTCAAAATTGTCAACTGAAATGCTGAAACCGGACCTTGGGCCTAAAACATATAATATATGGATTTGCTGAAGAGCTTTGGACGTGGGGATCTGTGACTAAGCTTCACTTGATATTTCAGATGCGGTAAGGGTTATTATAATATTAATAAATTGCTTAGTGAATTGTGTTGAACTAAGGATTGCACTGGAAGAAATATGCACAATTGTCAAAATCACCATTCAAACTACCAAATTATATAGTAGTTTGATGGAAAATAGCATCTTGACGTCCATTAGTATACCAAGTAATTTAGGTCCTGCTTGGTTGGGAGGAGTAATTCAGTATTTACAGTTATAGAAGCGTTATAGGTCACTTCAATATTTTTGTGGCATGTTACCCTGGTATATAAGTTATTGCTGGGAAAAGAAAATTACGTCTCCTGAAAATTAATATATCAGTTTGTATACTCCTAACCTAATGGTTCTGATATTCTTATCCCCTTAAATCTTGATATGCCTTCCCTTTTTCTTGTGGAATCCTGTTTGGTTGGGATTACAACGCATAATTTACAGGTTACACTGGGTTGATATGCAGTGTGTGTGTGTAATATTTAATGAAGGCGTATTAAAATATACAGGACCCACAGCCATTGGTTAGGAATCACACATCTTGATATGCAGTGTAATCCAATACAATTTACAGGGCAAAATTCTTTTATTTTTAGCTTTTTTTCTTCAGAAATTGTCTGAAGACCATGCTTTTTTTTATTACGGGCATTAATGCCTGTCACACCTGCTTTTCTTTTTCTCTTCACTTTTGTTTGGCAAGCTCATATTCTTTTTCCATGAGATTGCCGAAGAATAATTTTTCTAAGGCATGATTTTCCTTCAGAAAACAATTAATACAATTAGAAGACATTTAGATTTGGGCCCTTGATTAACACGATGAAATTCTTGGATATGTATTGATCTGATTTTCTTTTGAGACTATGCTCCATTTGTATGGGGAATCAAAATTTTAGCTGATATTTGCATTGAATGCTTTGACCGTCCCTTCATCGTAAATCAATTTTTAAACTTTGGATGCACGGATGTGACTTGAGCTGCTTAAGAGATATGGTATTAGTGCTTTGATTATAAGTATCTTGTTTTCCTTGAGTTTAAACAGAAACTTAGAACAGCAACTAGTGATGATGTGAACTAATTGTTTTAGAATTGCTTGAAAACTGTTTCTTTGCCAGTTTATTGAACTGATCAGTGGGTCCATACTGCATTAGATTCTATTGGACCATTGAAACAAACCTGTCCTTTGGCTATTGAAAAAATGAGTATTTTTGGAAAAAAAATTTCAAAGAGATGGTCTTAGTTGGGAATGGGACAGATCAAGAAGTAGCTTTTAGTTGATTGATGGTTCGGCAATGAGCACAAAATCTGAATAACACTGCAAGAAGCTTTTGTATCTGTCTGAGGGAGCAATAACATTCGACAGATATTTTTTTCCCTCCTTTCGCCTGTTTGTAATATATTATAATATCATTTTTATTTTCTCTCCCTTAAATAATACAGATATCATCATAATCAACTTTTCAAGATGGTAATTCCTCCTCTAAAAATCTTTAGGTTATCGTTTAATAGAAGGGGAGAACAGTTTTTCCTGCATGGTATCGGAATGACACATCTGGATATGGGGCTCTTAGTTTTTCTTTTTTTAATTTTTTGTTCTGTGCTGTTTTACACTGCTAGTTAATAACTTGCATTTTGAATATTTTTAATATGAGTGGATTTATCAAACTATTTAGGTGAATATTTTGTTTGCACACTGCTGATGTGGCTCCTGAGAAACGTGAAACTTTCAAAAATTGAAAAATTTAAAGGAAAAGCACGCGATACAAGATCAGAGAGAACTTTTCTGTAATGTCAATACAAATCCCAAAGAGACTGGGATAGCCATGCGGGAATCTAATGTCTGCCTGAACTTGGAGGCTCCAGGCTCATCGTCTGTTGAAGTATTGCTTCCTGCCGCTGCTGCTAAAGGTAGAATTGAACAATCTCAGTCTTCTGGTGACCAGAGTACAAGTGCTAACCCTAAGGTGAATGAGGATGAGCCCAGGGTGGAAGATACTGACTCTTTGCTCATAAACGTTGAAGACAGGCTTTTGCTTGTAACAATCTTAAGGAATCAAATGCAGCTTCTGGATTGGCATCTCAGAATGAGGATGTCTGTGTGATGATGGTTGGAAACGTGAACAGGACAAAGGGGAATAGATGCGGCAGAAGTAAAAAATTAAGTAATGCATTGAATGGGAAGTCAACACATATTGCAACTGGCTCACAAAAGCTTCGAGAAGTGAGGGATTCAGAGGAAATCAACATTGGGGCAGAAAAAGGTAATTTCTTTCTCATGTTAAATTGCTCAAGGATCACATGCGCCAGGCGGGTCAGTTTTTCCTGGTCAGACTAATTTTAGGTGTCGTGCATTTGTACCAGATACAGTAGAGGGAGGTGCCATTTGGGATATTTTCCGTCGGGAAGACGGTAAGCTTGAAGCTTGAGGAATATCTTAGAAGACACCATAAAGAATTCAGGCATATCCATGGTTGTCCTGTGGAGCAGGTGAGAGCAAATTTATAATACTAAAAGAGCAAATTTATAATACTAAAGTACAACCAAACAACTGTTGCTTTATTGGGTACAAACTTATAGCTTCTTTTTGCATTTGAGGAGTGTGCATATGTGATGTTTTCTGAATTGGATTATTTTAAATAAATGTTAGTGGTTTGGGTTTGCTTGTAATTTTCTTAGTTGAAGAAGAACCAAAACACAAATAATGATATGTTATTCAGTAGGTTATGCTTCTTAACCCATAGATTATAGAGCTCAATTACATGACTTGAAGTCCGGCTTTCCTGTTAACCCAGGATGTGTGGTCCGCTCAGCTGCATATTTATGTTTTAACAGCTGTTTTAGTCTGTACTTATGTTTTGTTTATTGTATGTTCTGTCATATTTTTTCATTGTGCATTTCGATGATCTGTGAAGCTTGTTCTGCTGAATATTTTATTTGCTCTTTTAGTAGTTTAAAGCCCATTATTTAAGCTCATTTTTTGTCTTGAGAGGTGGAAGACCAAACACAAATGTAGGCAGGTGCAAATACTATTACATGGAGAAGCATGCACTTTTCTTCTCTTTGTTCCACATTTAAGCTTTTCATTTCTTTGCTTTGCTGGTTAATAGGAGGGTTCGTGTGAGTTTCACTGATTTTGCTAATTTTCCCAACCCAACTTTGTCCTAACGCACCTTAATAGTCCAATCCGACAAGAATCGGGCCTTGCTTTGTAGAACATCTGGTCTTTCGGTGGTTGGAGTCATTTTTCTGTGTTCACGTTGACTATATCTTTTCTAAAATCATGAATTAAATGTATAATTATTTCAAATTCTATTGTATTTATTATCTTCTCATTTATAAATGGATTCGATAGATTTTACAAATTAATCATAGTTAGAGCATTTAAAACAGTGCCAGTAAGGTATCATCAGAAGTTAATAACTCCACGACTAACATTATTCAAGTTTTAGCATTAGATGCAAGTCCAAAGGTCACAAATCTATCACTCATGGTATAACAAAATACTGAACTATCAATGGTACTAAATGCATAGGTCTCCCACTCTAAATATATCCAGCATCATACTAATGTGCAACTAATTCATGAGGCAATAAGAACCAGTCTTGGTACTTGAGTTTTAAATTTTTGGTAAGGCAACAAAACTATACTACAAAGGACTAAGTGTTATCTGAGATGCGTGTATAAGCATAAATGTTTGGATTTATATTTTGAAGCTAATTGTGGTTGCTGTCATCTTTACTTCTCGAATTAGCCCGAGACAACCTATCGGACTTCAACGACCAATTATATCGTTGTTTTTTGGTTGGGCTACTTGGTTTGGAGTGATTCAAATTGAAGACCCTGTTTGATGTCTTTTTTGTTCCCTCCAATTGGTCATTACATGGTCAATTACCTACTTAAGCTCTTTGTTCACATTTATTTGGTCAAAATGTAGCAACTTGACTGGCCACCTACTTTGATTCATCTCTTTGAGTGATGAATAATTCTCTTGCACTGGTATATGGGGAAAGTAGTGCTTGTTCCTTTTTCTTCCCTTCATGGTAATAAATTTCATGGTTGAATCTAAGTTAAAACTATTTAGTTTTGTAATTTAATTTCTGTACCCTGTAAAATGTTTTATGCAGGTTGTACACCCAATTCATGATCAGAGTTTTGTACTTGACCTCTTATCATAAAGCAAAACTCAAGGAGGAATTTGGTTCGTACTGTTGGGCTTCCCTGGCTAGTGCTTTTTTTGTTCCTTGTCATTGTTGTAGTTACGTTCTGTTGTAAAAATTTATGTAGGAGTTGAACCATGGACCTTTGTGCAAAAACTTGGCGAGGCTGTTTTCATTCCTGCCGGATGTCCTCATCAAGTCAGAAATCTTAAGGTATATCAACCTTCAGAAATTTTAGCTTGTCGCAATATTATGTTGATTACTGACTATCCACATTTTGTGAGTTTGAATTATTTTTAGCTTGGCGTATTAGTTGGATTTTCATATCCATATTTACACCCTTTGGGAACTGCAAGTAATTAATGCAGAACTTATTTGCCTGTTAATCTTTTATTTTCTCCAAGCCTCTACAGTTATTGGTACTTCATTTTACCAAAAGTTCTTGAAGGATAGAAAAGTCTGTAGTGCAGTTATTGATGAAGTTCAGATCTATTAAAGATTTCTTACTTTTATCCTTGTTTGAGTTGTGTATCTATTATTTTACCAGTTAACCTGAGAATCAGTAAGTTTCTACCAACTTTTTTCCTTAAACCAAATCTGGGGTGTTAGTTAAATTTTGATCTCACATTCCTCATTATAATTCTTAATATTGTGTGCACCAATGTTCCCTGATTGATGCTCCCTTTGCAATTTGCAGTCTTGTATAAAAGTTGCTCTCGACTTTGTTTCCCCGGAAAATCTTGGAGAGTGCATTCGCTTGACTGAGGAATTTCGTACTCTTCCTCAAAACCACAGAGCTAAGGAGGACAAATTAGAGGTACATATGCCTTTGGTTTGATTGTTATGATATTTCCTCTTTCTGGGTATTGCTTTCTTTATGGGTCAATTTGTCGAAGCTAGATTAGAATGCTGTTTAGTGGGCTATGCCAGTGAAACTAACTGATTTTATTTATTTATTTGTTTATTATATTATTATCATTGTCATCATCATCACCATCCCATTCCCTCTCGAGTCTTGACCTATCCTTGCCAACCAAGTGCCAACAATCATAATTGCAACAACTTGCATGGTTTCTAGAGGTTCACCCACTCTATCCTCTTGATCTATTGTTGTCAACCGAGTGCCAAACTATCATAATTGTGAAATGACTTTCATGGTTTGTAGAGATTCAAAGGCTTCCTCCAAAGATGTCTTTTCCTGTTCAAAATCTGTGAATTTTCTAAAGATGACAGTGAGAAACAAGCATTTTCTGATGAACAGTCTAAGTGAATTGATTTGAACTTTTATCTTGGTGTCTTTTTGATCAAACTGGACTGCCTTTTACCCCCTGGAAGTGGGCAGGTATGTACTGTTGGCCCTCCCCCATTGTACCTCTAAACTTTTACTTGTCACTTATTAGATCTCCATCAAAGATCTAAAGCCTAATCAGACAGTGAACTTTTGGCTGATACTTGAGCTGGAAATTTCTTCTACTTGGGAACTTTTGGTTTTGAGTTGTGGTGCTGCAGCATAGTTTTAATATTGTATATGCAACCAAACACATGCACTATTGCGTGTAGAATGTTTTTTCATGAGTATCAGTGCATTGTAATTTAATAAACTATGTGTTTATAAACTTTGTGTGTTATTGAACTTTCCAATTATGCTATCACAGCATTGAGATAAAATATCAGAGCTTGCTGTGCTGATACAGTACGGTTTTACTTGCAGCGGCTCTTGCCTTGTTGGAATGAAAAGTTTATGATGCACTAATGCTCCTATGGTTGCATAACTTGAAACAGGTGAAGAAGATGGCTATACATGCATTACAAGATGCTGTTTCTCATCTCTAAGGATCTAATCTTGTGAGTGTACCTTGCAGGAGATCACTCTCTTGCTAATTCTTTAAGCACCCATGCCTTTTCGACTCTTTGCTAAGCAAATTGGATTCAGTTTTTTCATGCATAGTCTTTGGGAGAAATTTCTTGGAAAATGGGTCTTGGTAATCAAATGTCAAAATTGAATTTTCCACAAGATCACAATTCTTTTTGAAACTTGCCACACGTGTTGCCATAAGATTGCAAATTACTAGCTCTTTCGAAGGATCTGTATGTGTGTGTATGATGCAAATATCCTGCCTTCTCTGAACTGACATTAAATAAACTTCAAACCTTAGATCTGCAGAACAAGAAGCTGACAACCAGGTGTGTGGAACTATGCCATCGGAGCCAAACTCAGACTATCAAATGGAAGATCCTCACTTACCTTGAGTTTATCAAGGTCGATACATAGCCTAATCATATTTTGTTTGATCCTACCTCTGGCTTGTAGACGACAACCATTTTGAACTGTTCCCCGGTAATCATGTGTCCTGGTATCACTTCTACTTACCAATATAGTCTCGTTGGCTGTGGTACACTTGATCTTGAAAATTAATTTGTTGGTATTTCTGTTTTGCTGTTACATTTTGCGCTTAAACTTCTGTTCTGGCCCTCTAACCCAGTGATTTTTCTGTGTAAATCTTGTTAATATGCAAACACTGTGGCCAGCAGTAAGTAGAATTAATTGTACAGCAGTAAGTAGAATTAATTGTGCACCGGTGGCTGTTAATCGATTCGTGTCTATATTTATTATCTATGGCTATATTTTTTTTTCTTCAGATGAACTAATCTTGCTATATTATTATGTATATGAATAGTAATGTAAATTCATATTGATACTATTTTATTTTTGATTTCATTTTTTTTATATTCAGTTATGATAAAATGTGTTTTTATTGGATAAAAACTTAAGTTTTTTTTAGTAAGTTCTCGGAGCTTACTGAATTTTGTAAATTCAGCTATCCATTTTTTAAGTTTTTAATCATTTGAATATGTTTTTCTAAGCAAGACTATACATAATTTTCTTTTGAAGAATTTGTGTAGTTCCTCTATAATATATATAAGTCAAACATAAATATGACGCGGGTGCATACCTATCATGATTCTTTATTAACAGTACATATAAACTTAAAATTTTCCGTATATCATCAAATCTATATTTATACTATATAAAAAGATTTTTTTTTTCATTCACAATTGGTGGTTATTTATACTGTGACATCAATTTTATCATTATACTAATTATATCCTTAAGTTGATTATTTTTTTGTTGTTTTATTTTTTTTAGAAATGTAATGTATTAATTATAATATATTTTTATTCATAGTATACTTTAAGTGTAAAATATTATTTTTTGTATACATGTAGGGACAACAGGTCACTGCGGTCAGTTACTATAAAGAGGAGGGAACTTGTAGATATAAAAGAGTCGTTATTGTACCACTTATACAAAAAATTATGTTTCATTAAAATATTCTTCAAGTTAATCCAATTTTATCCACATTTTTTAGCCACAACTCTTTTAGAATTACTAGCTGTTATACAACATAGTTTTTGCGTGCGTATAATAAATATTATTTATGTTTTAAATTATAATATGAATAAGAAAAAATATATATAACCAATACATTATTTTATACTATATAAAAAGAAAATGTCTTTTTGTCTCACAAACGGCAGTTATGACACTGCAATACTAATTTTATCGTTATATTAATTATACCCTTAAGTTGATTTTTTTTTCTTACTTTGTCGCTCTTTTTTTTTTAGAAATATATGTATTTGTTTATATATATTTCTTCTTATTCATAATATAGTTGAAAACGTAGCATTATTTATTCCATGCACGCAGGGACGGCGTGCGGCGACAACTAGTCTATATGAAAAGAAAAGGCCTTTTTTTTTTTCCCATAAATGGTGGGTATGATACCGCAGCACCAATTTTATTATTATGCAAATAATACTCTTAAATTGGTTTTTTTTGTTGCTTTCTGTCTTTCTTTTTTTTTTTCTTTTTTAGAAATACGATGTATTGATTTATATATATATATATTATTCATAATATTTTTTAAAATATAAAATATTATTTATTTATATGCACACAAGGACGGCGTGCCATGGCAGTTAGTTATTATAAAGAAAAGAGTTTTTATAGATACAAAGTGCTAGTTCTCATACCACTACATAATACCAAAACTTTTCAACTTCCCAACTTATGTTAAATCAACCACTCAATTAAGTTCCTTTAGAAAGTTAATTCCATGCAATTACATGTACTCGAAAATTAATTTACTCCATTTTATTTAAGGTTATTGTTAATTGAAATTGAAAAAATATATTAGTACTTATTCTGCATGTATATATAATAATCATTATCAATATATATATATATTTAGACTGAGTCAATTTTTTATTTAATTTGAGTAAAATATGTATTGATAGTTAATGTATTAAAAATAGTTACTAGACATTTTTTTGTATGTGAAGTTGTAAGATAATGACAAGTTTCAATATAAAAGAACAGATCATGGGCTTTAATAAATAAAAATTATTATTAAAAATTACGTGTGTAGGTACAGCGTGCACGTATCTAATATCTATTGAAATTTAGTTGGAACACATATGCTGTGTCAACCTCCAAATTAGGCATATGACGCAAGGGAGAACTGAAACTGCTAATCAAGCACACTCTTGTTGCATGTGCACAAAAAATAGTTGCATTAAGTTAGAGAACTTACATGATATTATGGGTGCTAAAATAAAAGAAATTGTAAATTTATATTATTTTGATTAAATTATATTCTTCTATTTGTTTGCAATTAGAAAAAATATTGTATTTTTTTTATTTACACTTAAAAATTTATGCGTGCGGAAACTGCGTGTTATAATTGCTAGTATTTATATAAAAAAAGAAAGAAAGTCTATATATATTGTATTTGTATATGAATAATAATAGATATGTAATAATTGGAAGTGTGATGCAAATGATTACATAGTGATTTTAGACAAATGCCCTATATGAGTAATATCATGATCCACTAAAAGTGATTTTAGATATAATCATTAAACATTGCTATCAACACAATCGAGTTTTAAAATTAAAGTTTAGAGCTCTAATGCTATCACCAAACTCGCATTATAAAGTTCTTTTTTAGGGTAAATTACAATGGGCAATTCTTGAAATTTGTCTTAATTACAAAAACTTTTTCGTTATTTGAAAAATTACAAATACCCCATGAAATTGCAATATCCTAACAAATACCTCTTACAATAGGCTGTCACAAGGAGGTATTGTTAGAGTATTTATAATTTTAGGGGTATTTGTTATTTTTGAAAATATCGGTTATAATTATCAAAACTTCAGGGAGCCCGTTGTCATTTATCCTCGTTTCTAAGCAATCAATTTCTTCATCTTTAATTAGTGTTTTATATGATTTAGACATATTTACTATATTTTTACAATTGCTTTTGAAGTATATTAAAATCTCAAGTTTCATTAGTAGTTTGAAATTTTATCGAATTTCAACTTTTATCTTTCATTCTTTTTGGCAACATTTTTATCATTAGCAAATTTCATATATCAAAAGTATAAAAACGTCATGGCCCTTTCTTGCATAATTTATTAAGTACTACATAGAAAAGAAAGATTTTTTTTTTCTTTAAAGAAAAGAATTGGAAAATGTATTGCTCTAATAATTGTATATGCCTCACTGTAAATATCTTACATCAACGAAATCATATAATAACTCATCATAAAGTAATTATATATATATATATATTATATAATCAAAGAGATTAATTAATTTTAAGAAAGACCAACATTGCACATTAATTTCATATCATTTGATATTAGTTAGAAAGTGAAATAGGAAAAGTGTTATTGTATTTCTGCATGCTCAATACAATGATACATACTCCTATATATATATACAAGTGAGTCTATACTAATTACAGTTGGAGAATATTTACAATATAATGAATGATTATGCTATCAAATCAAATCCCTTACTTATGTAAATTAGTATTATATATGTTAACAGATATAATATAAAGATGTGTGATTACTCTCGGAGATGTTTGTTTTGCTAAAGCAAAGTAGTTGATTCCCATTGGTCAGATCTACCCGAGCCGACCATTCCAACCG
>JACGWL010000002.1:6481628-6668681 GCA_034509725.1 Sesamum angolense
AATTGTGTTATTTATATATCAAAAATGCTATTGTATATAATGTATATATACAAGATACAATAATATTAATTTGTAAAAACTATCCAAATTATTTAAATTTGTGAGAGAAAATCATCATTATAGCGTTTCATCATTTTTCTGAAGTTCGTAAATATGAAAGTCAAAGATTTCATTCTAAATTGAAGTATTCAAATATTTCAATTCATCAAGTGCCTTGACAAATTTAGATAGAATAAAAATCCATTCAACCTTAGAACAAAATTTCACTAAACCTAGTAACTTATGTCATGATTTAAAAAAGTGATTGCCAGGGGTATTTATAAAATCTCATAGGAATGAAGTTTGGCACCTTTATTCATTTTAAGTGACGAGCCACGTAGAGTCACATCAGAATCGACGCTCTTACTTGAGTTATAATTTATTCTGGTCAGAGTGACGAGGGTTTCTTCTAAAATAACACCTCCGTAGAAAATAAAAGTTTGAAGCTTATATATTGCTCGAGTTTCTTATGTCTGTAAAATTTGAGATGGTAGCATAATCACCATTATAAGCCTAAATTAGGGTCTTGGGAAGAACGTATAACTTATTGTCATAGATGACATTAAATTATGTGGCATGCATAGTCTCATCATGATTTGATGCCCTTAAAGGAGGTATTGCTCATTTTGGTATAAGAAACATCTTTCATTCAAATCAATTATCAGGATAATCAAAGCATATGTGGTACAATGAATCATTCCTATTCATGCCAACTTTTCCTTGCAATTCCAATACTACATTCATCAATCATGTTGATGAAAGTCAAAAATTAGGGTGGAAAGCATGAAAAATCATACGTTCAACATGGATAGATGAGAAGAAAATCAATTTCCATCACCACTAACAGAAAGACCATAAAGAAACGCATCCATATTCGTGAAATCTCCATCACGTCTAAGATCTACATTGTCCTCAATGTAAGATAATTCAGGGGCATCAAGCATATATCGAAAGTTTTCTTGAATGTGTGGGGTGCGAACCCAATTGAGCTTTGTGGTGTTTGGAGCCAAATTGAAGTTTCAACAGGTCAGGTTCAGTGAGGACTGAGGGTCACTGTAGCCTTCCATTTTTGTGAATGTTTGGTGGGAATGAAATGGTACTTTAGAATTCATATTGTGGGGCTTGGTACTTGGGTGAAAATAGAGAAACATAGAAAATAATTTATTAGATGTAGAGCTGATAAAACTCTACATAGAAAGTAAAAAAAAATGGGAGAAGAAGAAAAAATAAGGAAAATTTGTGCAGGCAATAAAAAAAGAAAAATATCAAACAAACAAAGAGAAATGAGAAGAAAAGAAAATTGGAGGGAATGTGTAAAAAATAAAGCATTTGAATCAAGAAAAAAGAAAATAGATTGCATGAAATATTAAGCAAGTGATGTCCTATGGTTCTTTTAATCAGAATGACTTTTTTTTGTTTTCATTTCCTATCAACCCTTACCTAAAGCCGATTACAACCCGAAAAAGATCATTTGCTTCTTATACCAAACTCACTATTTAGCGGCGGAGATGTGATATAAGAGAAAGTTTATGAAAATCTTCCCATAAATACTTTGAGGGCATGTATTAGGTTTTGGAGTGTTTTGTTTTGGTGTTTTTGAGATAGAGAGAAAAAAATAGAGAGAAATAAGTGTATGTTTGAGATAGATTGTATGTTTGGATTTGTGTTTTGAGATAATATAAAAGATTTTGAAATAAGTGGTGTATGTTTGATGTTGGGATTTGGGAAACAAAAGTTACTGTTCAATGTCAAATCATGTCTTTTTATATTATATTATATTATATTATATATATAATATATATATTATAATTATATATATTATATATAATATATATAATTATAATAATATATATATATATATATATAATAATATACAATAATATATTGAGTACAAAATATTAAATAAAGTGTGTAAGTTGAAAATACTATAATTAATAGTTAAATGCACTATAGTAATGTATTGAAAATACATTTGTTACACTTTATATTTGAAGTGATAAATTTAAATAGATAACTAAAGTAATAATAATTACGAATTAGGTATATATTACTAGTATATTGTCCTCAATATACAAAACTGCAAAAGCATTTCAATGAGGTAGAAATTTTTAAATATTTTTCAGTAGCATTGATATTTAAATATCTTTAATATAAATGGTTTCATAAGTTCATAATTATTCTTTGGTTTATAATATTTGATTAGATTTAATATATATTATATATTAAATATTATATAACATATTTAATACAAATAATTTTAAAAAAAAAAACTCAAGTCTAACAATTGTGGAAGGATGCAACATCAAAATTAATATTATATCTATGATGCATAGACACGGACACGGCGACACGGACACGACACGACACGGACACGGCGACACGGAAAATTTAAAAAAAGTAGGACACGACACGGCACGGACACAGCTATAAATAATATATTTTTTATTATATATATACACTTAATTTCTCATAAAACTAATATATGCAATATAAAAATATCAAAATAAAGCATAATAAAATGATGTCTTACATATAAGTTTATAACCAAAATACATATAAAATTAGTTAAATCATCCAAATTTCTAGTCATCCAAATGAGTATAAATTATCATGATCATCTTTTAGATCTTCAGTAATTTCATCAAATAAAACAGACTCCAACTCTGGTTTATCAAGCGAGAAATTTGCAATCTCTGGAATTTTTACCCAAAATTTTTTGAAATTGTAAAATAACCCCTAAAGTGTCCTAAAACGTGTCGGACACGCCCTTTGGCGTGTCCGACACCGTGTCCATTTTTTTTAATTTTTTTTTATTTTCGGACACGCTAGAGCCATGTCCGACACGTGTCCGAGCCGTGTCCGAGCCGTGTCCGTGTCCGACACGTGTCGGACACTGCACCAGGCGATTTTTCGAAGTGTCCGTGCATTATAGTATTATATTATATATATATATTATTATACTATATTATGTATTATAATATATATAATATAATATTATATATTATAATTATATATATATAATATTATATATTATAATTTATATATATATATATATAATATTATAATACATATATATGTGGAGGAAGAAACTCAAAATGAGCTCAAAACCCAAAAAAAAAGGGGGTGAAACACCTACTTAAGGTGTGAAAAATTAAAATCCAAACATGAATTTGGTTTTGGCCCATCTCGGAGACAGGCCAAAACCAAATCCATACATAGGCTTGCCCTTCCCCTCTAGCTTGTTCATGCCCGTTTGTCCCATCTATTACAAGATTTGCCTCCCTTCCATTAGTGGGAGATATATCTTTTCATTGAGGATTGTGTGAGTGCAGATTTTATTATATCTATAAATTAAAATACAAAAAAATTGTCTCAAAATATAAATAGATTCAAAGAAATTGAAATGAGTACAATGTCTATTTTATCCCCTGATTCTGTTTCTTTAAGAGAAACAATATTTGCAGAGTTGACAAATTCAAAGGAAAATCTTCTTGCAAATCTCATTCGGACATGGTTTTTGAATTACTATAACATTAATTTGAGGACTCATGTCTGTAATCTCAAATTAAACACTATAATCTTAACTTTGGATTTCAGGATTTGAAATAGATTAATCACTTGGATCTTCTCATAAATATTTATAACATTAATTAGAGGGCTTAGCATCTGTAATGCTGAATTAAATGCTACAATTTATTGCCAACCTTCGAACGAACCACTTGATCTCCGACTTGAGCAATTTAAATGTTGGAAAATTTTTCAGTTTTGTATAAACGGAACAATCATTTTGAAATATAACAATCAGATTTAGAAATAAAAAACAATTAAAGCCACGTTGAGACAAATAAAAGATAACAGTTAGAAACACAATTTTATGATAAGTAAATTAAATAGTAAACTTACAACGACAATTGTATCGTAACAATTCTCAGTCCAATGGTAATCGTAAAATTAACCAAATCGCAGAATTCACTGCTTGCATTGAAGAAAATATACGTCTCGTATCAGTAGTGCACCGGGTACTACATATAGAATTTGACTTATCTCTTTTTTTACAGTCTGATCGCATGTAGGATTCTGAAAATTTGAATGGTGGATCCGCCTCTAACCATTTCCTCTATCTTCGCTTCTAGGGTAGATTCATCTCCAACTCCTCTTAGAATGGATTCACCTCCAACCCCTCCTAGCATGGATCCATCTCCAACGCTCTCGGGGTGGATCCACCTCCAACTTCTGCCTGTGTCTCCAATTTTTGAATAGATTCATCCTCAACTCTTCTTGAGATGGAATCACCTTCAATCCCTCCTGGGACGTAATTCCCTCCAACTCCTCTTGGGACAGATTCACCTCCAACTCCTGCCTCTATCTTCGCTTCTGGAGTGGATATACTTCAACTCCTTCCTTTGTCTATGCTTTTGGGGTAGATTTGTCTCTTAACTCTTTTTGGGACGAATTCGCCTTCAATCCCTCCTAGGGTGGATCGACCTCTTAACTCTTCTCGGGCCAATTTGCCTCCAACTCCTCGAATGGATTGAAGTTCGTGCTCTCTAGTGGTAGTACTCCCTGACAATTTTTTTCTTGTTTATTAGCCCTAACTTCTCTTGATTCAGATCTTACCTGCATTTTCGATACCGAGACTGTGTATTTTCACAAATGACGTCAATTGATGTAACCTAAATTAAGCAACACTATAATAGAATCAATTATCAATTATTGTATTCATACTTGAATATGACCAAAATAATTACAATTTTCTTGTAAACCACATTTCATATTGGCTCAACAGGTATTTAGTTTCTGTTTGGTTAATTAATGAGACAAATTAATTTTGGGCTTGCAAATTTTTGAATTAATTTGAGTCTAAATTCAATTAATTTAATTATTTGAAGGTTTAACTTCAAGTTTTATCTCTTATATATGGTGGGTTGGCAGTTTTTTTCCCATTAAAAGTTTATTTGCCAATTTAATCTACATGTTCATCAAATTTTCATTGATTTAGGACTTGTCTTGCTGCAATTTTTATTATTCTTAATTTTATGCCCTCACGTGACGTCATGAAGTTGGAAAAATCTTGTGAGTTATGAAAATTTCAACAAAAAAAACTCCATAATCATAAACAATTGATAACTTAATAAATTAAATTACAAATTCAATTTTTCACAAAATTAAAACTATCATACTCCCATTTACACAGGATAAAAATTACAATCAACCCTATGAATTATAATGAACGGAAGATAATCTAAGCAACTATGTTAACTCCATCCCAATAAGTCAAATAAGAGGAAGTTCCACAACTCAATTAATCATTATTATTATTATTTTTTCGGTAAATTATAACAATCTCCCTTGAGTTTGTCATAATTACGAATACCGTCGTTTGAAAAATTACAAATACCTCATGATGTTTGAAGAAATTATGTAATTATTTTGATGGAGGTATGAAATTGTCAACTTTTCCCTTACAGTATTTTTTATTTTATTTTAAAACATTTATAACTTATAAAAGAATTGAACGGGGTGGATGGTTTTTTATTTAAAAATTATAAAAAAATTATTCACTTAGTCCATAAAATAAAAAAATAAAATTATAATTTTTAATCTACAAGGGCATTCTGGTCAGTTCACCAGAAAAAATTGATGGAAACCTAATGAAGTGGGCTAATTGTTAGACGAATGTTAAAATCAAAGGGGGGTATTGATAGTTTTTCAAACAACGAGAGGGTATTTGTAATTATGCGAAACCTTAGGAAAGATCATTATAATTTACCCTTATTTTTTTTTTGTAACAGAAAGGAGACAAGCATGCATGTGCAAACAAAGAGAAAGAACCAAAATGAGAGTATTAGAAAATGACATCTGGCGCGGGGGAGTAGGAAGTGGAAAGGAGGGTGGCCAGTTATACTATTGAACCCTGTCAATATTTTTGAGAGAGAAAAGGAGAGGTGTGGGGAAATAGTGAGATTAACTCATGTGATCAACCATGTCACAATGCAACTGCCCTTTTATGTCGACAACTCCCAACACCACAAATGGGGCTCTTCTCCGCCAGGCACAACCCCTCTCGTCAAGTCTCCTCCGTGCCTCGTCTCGTCATTCTCTTTGCTTTCTGCTGCCTTCCTCTCCTCCTCCTCGTCGAGGTACGCTTCTATGTATCCTCATGTATGCACACAATTAGATACTATGCGAAACGGGGACAGGTAGACGCATGTGAAAATCATGTGTATATGATGATCGACGTTTGTGAGTGGATCTTGGTGGAGGAAAACTGTGAAGATGGTCTCTTCCTTTATGTATTGTTGTAGTATAGTACCAGTTGGATACACTTAATATTGTTATATGTGTGTACTATATTTCACAATTTAAATTTTCCAGATAAGATGTTCGGTTGAAATTATGTTAAAATATAATTCTTGTTCTACTACTGTAGTTTCTATTTGACTGAATAAGAAGTTCTAGATAAAATTTTTTATAAAAAGACTAAAATATTTAGGGATAATTATGCTGACCTCCCCTGTTACTATGAGAATATACAAATCTCCCCCTCTTACTATGAAAATTACATAAACCTACCTTGTTGGTTTTTTACCGTTATAAATTGGCCCCTCCATTAATCAAACTAACGGTCAATGCCAATTTCAATCCAAATATTTATTTAATCTTCCTATTTTTGCACTTGGGTGGGTTTTTTTTATTTATAAATTTTGCTGAAAATAATACTCTTGAGGGTGAATTTGTTTGTAAACCTTCAAAGTTTAAAATTCAGTCACGACCACCAATGAATTTCTCACCGTGCCTCTTGTGGAAGGGGGAATGTTTCTTATGGTATGAAAGGGAAGTTTGATGGAAAAGGAAGGCGATGTGTCTTTTATCAGGCCTGATTATAAATATAAGAATATTACATAAATATTTTGAATTAAAATCAATATTGACCGTTAGTTTGACTACTCGAAGGCCAATTTGTAATGGTAATAAACCAATAAAAGTAGGGTTATGTAATATTCATAATAAGAGAGGGGATTTGTATATTTTCATAATAATAGGGGAGGTCAGTATAATTATCCCAAATATTTATGTAACATACATGAAGATAATTTGGGAAATGATATCACTAATTTAGGTTGATGAAAGGGGAAAAGGAAAAAAAATGAATAAAATTGAGATTGATAGAGTATGTTGATTTCTTAATAAGGACTTTAACGACCACATGTGTATCAATTCTATAAGACATTAATTGTGGAATTTAAAATGGCAATCAATTAATCATATATGGGATTTTTGGTGCATTTTAAAGAATATAGTAATAATTTTGCAATACCCTATTTAACATTATAAATGAGCGTTAAAGACCACGTGCTTTGCACTTGACCAACTTCATAGAACACTTAACGACAACACGAAATTTAGAGTAATATTACATGGGGTTAATAGTGCATTTTCTATTAAGTGTGGTACCAAGTGTGCAACATGCCCTGTATTTTATTCAGAAATCAAAAATATATATTTTTTTCCTCATTTCGATAGTACTTCCTCTAGTCAATGTTCCAACCGAATGCAGGTCGATAACTTTGTATCGCAAACGAAAACTATAGCCGGTCACAACTTGGAACCAACGCCATGGCACATTTTCCCTCCGAAGCCATCCGAGGAAGAATCCAAGTACACAAGAGCTTCGACAATCATTCGGTGTACCTACCTCACGTGTGGGCAGACCTCGGCCAACAACAGCTCTCGTCTCGACCACAACCATGAATCCGACGATGATCAACCCATGGATTGCCCGGAACCTTTTGGCTACATACAAAGGGACTTAGAGCCATGGGTGGAGTCTAAGATTTCGATGTTCCATATAATAGAGGCGCAGAAATACGCAGCTTTCCGGGTGGTGATAATTGGTGGCAAATTATATGTGGACTTTTACTATGCATGTGTGCAGAGCCGGGCAATGTTTACGGTGTGGGGATTTTTGCAGCTTCTGAGGAGGTATCCTGGGAAGATTCCGGACCTGGATTTGATGTTCGATTGCATGGACAAGCCCACTATAAACAGGACGGAGCATGCTTCTATGCCGTTGCCTCTCTTCCGCTATTGCACGACGCCCGAGCACATGGACATTCCGTTTCCTGATTGGTCGTTCTGGGGTTGGTAAGTTAGTTAACTTTCTCCCTGTCGACTTTCATTAGAAAAATTCACGTGCAAGCCATGTGGCTATTTCCCTCCGTTCTGAACAGTTACATGACTTGTACGTGATTTTTTCCCATCGATTTTCTTATAGAAGTTGGCACTGGAAAACTATTCGTTAGAGTCCCGTAAATGATAGAATTAAAAATGTATTCTATGCTTGTATGTTGTATAAATATTGCCAATATGGTTTTTGAATTTTCTCTCAAGACAGGTCAGAAATTAATATAAGGCCATGGGACGAAGAATTTCGGAGCATAAAAAAGGGTTCAAAACGTCGAAATTGGTCGAAAAAGCACCCTTTCGCCTACTGGAAAGGCAATCCAGATGTTGTTTCTCCTATTCGTTTGGAATTGCTTCAGTGTAATGACACTCAGCTCTGGGCAGCACAAATATTACGCCAGGTAATTCCAGCTCTTCATTTTTCTCAAAACTATGATTCTAAATACTTATCGTTTCCTTTTTGCTTAGTCTCTCATGACTGATGTTGTCTCTAAAATTGATGAACTACAGGACTGGGAAGAAGAAACAAAGCTTGGTTTTAAGACGTCTAAATTGGCAAAGCAGTGTGATTATCGGTCAGTAAATTTAGAACGCGTTAAATACAATTTACCCTCTTATGATATGTGAAATGAGCAAAAATGATCCTATGGAAAAAGAATCAGCAAAGTATCCCCTTATGTTTTGAAAAATGAAGCAAATTATTTCCCTTATTTTGCTAATCCTTTTCTCACAAGGTTTTTTTTTTGTTCATTTCACATATCATAGGCGTTTTCGACTAGTATATATGTACGGAGTGTGATAATTTTGAAGAGTAAATTGCCAATTAATCAAATTTTGCTGATGGAGGAATCCTTTCATGGAACTTTTAAAAATCTTGAACTTTAGAATTTATTTTTTGTTTTTATTTTGATATAAAAAATAATGAAGATGAATGAATTGAGGTAGGTACAAGATATATGCAGAAGGATACGCATGGTCAGTGAGCTTGAAATACATACTGTCGTGTGGGTGTTGCCCTTTGATAATATCTCCACAGTACCAAGACTTCTTCAGTCGAGGTCTGGTTCCACACAAGAACTACTTGCCCATTCCTTCAACTGAGATGTGCCCAGCTATCAATTTGCTGTTGATTGGGGTAACTCACATCCATCTGAGGTGTGTATATATATATGATCACTTTCATTTTCATTCAAATTCTCTGTCTATATATATATACCCCGTCATATTACAAATGAGCAAATTGCTTCATTTTAAAAAGCACAAGGAGGTAAACTGCTATTTTTTTTTTTATAAAGGGTAATTTGCTCATTTGCAATGTTACAAGGGAGTAAAATTGCATAGGCCCTATGTATATATACATATGCTCTTTTAGTTACAACTATGTGTGGTTAATTGCGGTTTCCATTCTGTATATTCGGGGGTTTGATAGTTTAAGTCTCTTGAAAAGTTAATTTGACAATTCAATTCTGATTAGATCATTTTAAAAACTCATTGGATTTTTCCATGTACGATGTCATGTGAAGCATAAAATTGCGGGTTTTGAAAATTTCGATAGAAAATGTTCTTGGTATGTGGAAATCGATAAATCGGTTGATTAAATTAACAAATCAACTTCTGGGGGGCAAAAATTGCCACCCCTTATATATACAGGACGGAAATTGCAATCTAACCTAGGCATCATGCGGGCTACATTGTAATTTTCATTCTCTATATATTGGGGTTTAATCGTTTAGGTCCCGTGAGAAGTTGATTTGATAATTTAGTCCTATTAATTTATGTAGACTTTTTCCGTTAGAACTTTGGAAACCGGCCGGATTTTTCGTGTATGACGTGACGTGAGGGCATAAAATTGCGGATTCGTTGTCCATAATACGTGCAAATTATTGCATGCATGAACAGGCTGAGGCAATAGGAAGAGCAGCACAGGAATACATGGGAAGTCTGAGTATGTGTCGTATGTATGATTACATGTATCATCTACTCACAGGGTACGCGAAACTGCAAGCTTTCGTGCCGGTCCGGCCGTCGACTGCTATGGAAGTGTGCGAAGAGTCTGTGCTTTGTTTTGCCAATGAAAAGCAAAAAAGTTGCTGAGAAAGTCAGTGGTGCCGGCGTCTTCAGCTCCGCCGTGCTCACTTCCACTGGTAGATAGCCTTTAGGGTTCGTGATTCATGGAAAGTTTGAGTTCAAACATTAGCTTTTTTTTCTTCTCTTTTTTCAATGTTTTAGGTCACTTTGTACTCAGGATAGGAGATTAAACTGCTGTGTGAAGTAGTTGTTGGGAAGCTATGGAGGTTTCAAGGGTGTTGTTCTCTCTAATTTTGTCCAGTATCGGCTTTTCGTCCAACAAATAGATCCGTTTGTTATAAAATATACGAAGTTTGTTGGCATCGATAAAAAAGTTGAATGGAAATTCATATCTACCCCTTTTGACTTGCATAGGTCAAATAAATATTTTCTAATCAAAATTACCCATGTAGGTATTAGCGTGTGAAGGTGTATAAAAGTAGTTTGATCAAAAAATATTTATCTAACATGCAATAAGTTAATAATATGCCAATCTGGGTAAATGCGAGTTTTCAGTCGATTTTTTTTTGCTGTTATCAACAAATTTCTTGAATTTTGACTAATAAATAGATCTATTTATTAGACGAAAAAAAATATCAGGACACTAGATATAATTTTCTAAACCATAAAGAGATTATAGTAATGAGCTATGTAATTATCCTTAAATATAAAAGAATATTTTTGGACATCAAACACTGATTCTAGGCAATTTTTGATAAAACAATCATAATTTTATGTATGCAAAAATTTCACTGGACTTAAAACTTGCACAATTGTGGTTCACAAAAAATGACAACAATTGCCCAACCAAAACATATCTAAAATTCACTTCAAAATTTTGACACAACTGAAAAATATGAAGCAAATGTAATTCTTTTGGAAATTCTAACACTGAGATATTGTGCTTTCTTTTCTATGAAAGAAGCTCGACTAACTTGTGTGAGAAGGGTCGATGCAATTTACCCCATGTATTTTTAGAAATATCTAAAATATTTTTATATAAAAAATAAATAGTAAAAAAATTCTTTATAATTTTCAAAATATAGCAGAATATTCCCTTGAATCTGGTGTTGTATCACACACGCCCTTCATGCAACTTGAGCTTAATTTTTAATAACATTATTTTTACATCTTAACTTATGAGCTATTGGATCTTGCTTGATATAAATCCAAGGTTTGAAATTTGATAGAAAATAAATTTATACTAACAGATTGAAGTTTCATTAAATTTGAATATTCAATAAGTTATAATTAGTTAATTTCACGAATGGTCCAAGCTTTTAACTACTTGGAATATTAAAGAGTTAATCGTCATGTACAAAATTCTGATAAAAATTTATTTTATAATTTATATTTTACCCTACACCCAGTATTTTTTTATGCGGAGTTGATAATTATGTGGAAGAACATAACAACTCTTCCTATGTTTAAGGACTTACCTTATCTTACTATATTGTTTAATTATAATTAACCTAACCGCTAAACCTTCCATACTGTGTATATATTTCATGCGAATATTTCCAAAGAAACCCCCCACAACACTATTATGTTATTTAAGATCCTATCCGTTATTCTGGTCATATAATGTCTTCGCTACGAGATTCAAGAGTCTACCTTCTTCTTAATTTCAACCGTGTTAATACTTTATCAACAGAGAATTTTTTTGGTTTTATATAGAAGACACGCTTCTTAACTACTCTTGTTGATTGTATTATTCTATTTTGTCAGTCAATATTTTTCTACTCACCGGACTATTTACTTTACGTTTTTTAGTAAAGAATAACATGAGCATCTCCATTCTGGCGTCAAAGTGTTATCGTCCATATTATGTCCCGTAAGTACATTAGTTTTAAGTTATTGTCAAGCTGACCTTTTCGTTTCGATTCCTTATTTTGATAAAAGCACTCGTTATTTTATAAAAGAGAGGTATATTGTATATTTATATTCAATTATACCTTATTTATTTCATTATACTAATCTTTATATATTTTAATAATTATGTAATTTATTTTGAATTTAACAACTTAGCATATTAACTTTATAATCCTTAAGAACTAGCAATACAATTATTTTGTACGTAGTTATAATTAACGTACCTTCTAACTGAGGTCTAAGATTTCGATAACCATATCATCTCACCACACACCTTAATATAACAATTCTCACTATGTCAAATATATTTATAATTAATATATGGAATATAATAATACAATAATCAGTATTGAACAACTAGGTATTTTATTAATTACCAAGACTAATCTAAATATCATTACTTTAGTCTCGGCATCATTACTTTCAATATTTATTTAATGTATATATTGATATAAAATATAATTCATATCTAAATTGTACATCTTAAATTAAGTATTACAGTAAAAATATCTATTACAGCTGTTAGAGAACTCTATACTTTCTGTGATGCCAAAAAGATATATTATCTCATAAAATACTCCTAGAAGACGAGTTACTTTAATCACTTCTTTTAAAATATTAAATCTTAGAGCTTTATTTATCGCTTTTAAATTTAAAAGACTTTAAAATATGTTTTATTTACTTAACATGTATTATAAAAAATTTTACTCTTCATAATTCAGATTTAAATCTTTATAACTACTGTGTTATATTATGTAATATCATAATTTCATATAATCAAAACATTACATAAAACCCATCAAAACGAAGATGAAAAATAACAACTCTTATGCGTTAAACTTAACCCGATCTCGCCTCTCTTCGCGCTTTCACGCTTTGCTAGCCCACCGCGTGCCGTCTTTCCGTAACCTCCCGCTTCCCATTCCATGCCTACAGATCTGAAGTAATTATCGCCCAGGTGTTTATATCTAAGTAAAGCACACGGGTCTTTGCTCTACTTATTCTTACCTAAACCTTGTGTTCACCATTTCACTTACGACAAATTTACCACAGGAAAACATATTTGGGTTAAGATGGCCGTGAGCACTCAAGGTGAGTATTTCATCCGTCTTCGGTCCACCGTTCTCGGAGACTATGCTTCTCGTGTTCAATTGATAGGGGCGTGACGGCGAATTGCTCCTCCCCTTTCTGCGGCCGTTTCTTTAAAGACGGAGCGTTTGCTTATCCTATCCTGCTCGAACGTCGCTTCTTTACTTATTTCCGATCTTACCGATCTGCTCCCCTTCTGTCTGCACTATTTTGGTTAACCTACTATGGCGACGACCGCTTCTAGCCCATCTCGCCCAGATCTGGCGGTCATCATCTTGGTCTCGCCAGATTCTTCGAGACTATGCGACAGCTTGCTATCTTCGGCAACAGATCTCGACGACGGTTTATAAAGAGGTTTTGATTCCTTCTACTAACTTGTGTAACATTTTCACTTAAGCAAAATACACAAACTATCTTCGATCCTTAGAGCCTACATCAATATATTAATTTAATATAATACTATAACTATAACTTTATTTACATATAAATATACACTATACATCTTTTGTCGATATAAACTAATAATTATAAATATCGAGTTAATAGTATTTAATTTCTATACAGATTCATTGTGATACATGTTGATTTTACATTCTCATTTAGAATCAGATTGATCGCTCTCAAGCGTACGTATCTATATATATTAAAAGGGTTTTGCTTACTCTATCTACTTTGTTGTTACTTATTTCACTTAGCAACATTTGCCACGGTACAACTATGGTTCATCTCCTCTATCAATGTTATATCTGTCGTTCGAGCGTTCTTCTAACTTAAAACTCGGCACATATTCGGAGAGTTGCCATGATTATTATATTAAAAAGACAGGTCTTTGAGCTACTTATCTTACTAACTGTGATTACTATTTGACTTAGTGCTTCAGATTTCTCTAACAGGATATTATTGATTTAAAGAATCTACACCTACAGTGGCAAGTTTCGGTTCTTAGATTCTGAAAAGACAGTATTATATATCCACGGGAGGAAAATTTCGCCGTTATTAATAATATAGCCTTTTACTCCTGCTATATATTTATTATTTATTATTAACATATTTTCATGCATAATATGCTAAAATATATAAAAACCAACGAGAAATTAAAATATTATATCTGCGGCTTCCCCACACCCCGCTACACAAAGTCCCAGCGCCTCCTCCCATCGGCCCTTCAAGCCTCCTCCCCATCTACCTCCTCCGCGCGCCCCCCTCCTCCTCCTCCATGATGGCCTCCTTTGCACTCCACCTCCACCTCTTCCTTTGTACGTCCAGGTCCGTCGACGCCTCTTCCCTGTCTACACACCACCTCTACTCCTCTCTGTCCGCTCACCCTCTTCCTCGTGCTCAAGATTGTTTCTAAGAAGGGAACTGATTATCGGATTAGTTAATTATAAAAAAAAAAAAAAAAAAAAAATTTATCACGACTGCCATTTGCGATGGTGGGAGATTTCGCAAATTGCGATGGACTTTGCAACAAATTTAGGACAAATTACACCCAAATACAACATGATTGTCACAAAATCCATCGCTATTGATGAAGTAATTTCAACAGCATCTCAATGACAACTTTTAGCAAAGTTGATGCAAATTTGCAGGGACACATTTCTGTGGCAAGATGTCACTATATTTATTGTTAAATTCTTAGCTCGTCACTAGTTTTGGAAGGATTTTGCCACAGATGACGACGGGTGTCACTAATTCACCGAATTTACAATGGGTTCAATTGTTTATGGAATGGAAACCTCTTGAAATTGCTTGTTCATCGTAAAACTATTGTAGAATCATTGCAATTTGCTACAAATTTGGATGAATCATGTTATGTCATCATTCTTCACATGATTCCAGGACTGACTCGATGATCGTCACAACATCCATCACCAATTCCAGCATTAGAATTGCAACAGCAACATTAACTCAGTCGCAAATTTCATCTCACTATCGCATATTCAACGGGTTGTTTTGATAGGCAGGAAATTTGTTTTCGACTGCAAACACAAATTTTTATTATATTATACTATTTTTCTAGAATTACTTTTGAGATTAAATTTTATTAAGAATCGCGTTTTGATAAAAGCTACAATTTGTAGCTTTTAACCCCATCGCAAATATTTTTCATCTGATTACTTCATTTCCCATTAAATTCAACCAAACCACTTGACATGAGACTAATCTTGAAATTTAGCTATAATGCAGTTGTATAATTAATTAACGAAATTGTGAATCCAAGAACTATAACAACTTTTTCTAATATTAATTATCTCATAATTAATCGTGCAACAGTCGGGCCGAACCGGGCATAAACATGTTAAACATAAATATTGTTTACAAAATCATATTTCAAAAGTAGAAGAAACGTTCCGAGAAATGAAACAGAAAAACCATGTATCGGCATAGGCGTTCTAAGCAGAAACATTCCTCACAAAATGCAGATAGATCAACTTCAAATAGAGCGCAAGACATACAATTGAAACACAGGAACTGTTTCCTCTCCTGATTAATTTGATCAATGTACATATTAGAGATGTCTGATCATCCAACTTCTCATTCAGTACACATTATACGTGCAAGAAAACTGCAGGTTACCGGTGAGAAAGAGAAATCTCCAAAGTCAATTCACAAAAAAAAGAAGCTAGGCCACTTGCAGAAAGTCTAGAACAAATGTTACGAGAACCATTTAGTGCTTGTAAGTTATGAAAAAGGGACTAATAATGCATTATGAGACCACTTGACTGTGAGAATGATTCCACATATTAACAAAGTTATACAAGAGTTACAAAAAGCACACCTGGATGAATATCAGTTCACACTTATCCGTGCAGGAAGGCACACTCCGGGAGCCTGTGCTTCCGCTGCAAGGCCATCACAGCGTGCTAATTTCAGTACACAACCAGAAGTAACATTGCACTTTTCTTGGGCTTCCTTGACACTCGTACAGAGGACCTGTTCGATCCAATCCTCCAATGCGTCTTTTTGGTCGGTTAACCAAGCAGCTGCGAGTATTTGAACAATTACTTCTCTATCAATTTCTAGCAAAATTTTGTCACCAACTAGTTTCTTTAACCATGCATCGATCTCCTTCAATATTTTGTGAGTAAGAGAATCAAAATCATATGGTTTGAAGACCACGTTTTCATCAAGATGCTCAAGCAATCCTTCCAACCACACTTCCGAATTATCTGAGCCATCATTATTATCATCCCTTATATCAATGTCACTGTCATCGTCCATATCCTCCACAGGTAAATTTAAGTCAATGATGGAGCTGGGCAAACGGCAGGCGCGTTTTGACAACTCAGTGTTGGAAGGCTCGTCATTGTTCCATTTCCTTTTATTGACAGGGAAATGGCCAGGGTCTGTTTTACTTGGGGTAACTGAAACATTCGTACTATTGTTTCTGCTGTAAATTCCAACTGCAGATCCTACAAAAATTTGCATTTGCAAATTTTTTGGCCTCTAATACTTTTTCTTCTGGAAATTCAGATCCTAATTTGCCAAAGAGTAGATCTCCACTGACCTTTAGGACACTCGATGCAAGGATAAACACATTGCCGTTGATGTTGATGTCGCGACCGTAGGAATCTGGAAATTTACCCGTTTTGATGGCTTGAGATAAACTATTCCGGACCAAGATATCTGCCTTTTCTACATTTTCAAGGAACACAACAGAATGAGGATGCTTGTGCAGCTCACCAGCAAGGTAATCAACTATCATTTTCCTCCCTGCGTTCATGTTACAATATTTTGAGGCATAGCAATCAACAATTGAGTCAAATGGGCCAACCACATGCTCGGAGCTTAGATCCAAATATAGCAAGTGTTCCTTTCGGCCAAAAACTATCTCAGCAACAGCAGCAGCTATTTTTCTCTTCCCCACTTTATCAGGTCCCAGAAAGCTGAGCCAAACATTTCCTCTATTTGAGCAATAATACCTTCTATTTTCATTTCTGACACGTGACAATGTTCGACTCATAGTTTGAATGGCTTCCATCTGCCAGTAAAACTTCTCAGCCAGAACTTTCCATGGGTGTTCAAGGTCTTTCATATACATCTGTTTTTCAAGCTGACGACAGCAAGATGAAGACTGAGAAACTTGACTGGCAGATTTCTCATGGCTTCTAGATGGTTCAAAGTTCTGAATGCCATTGTCATACTCCGGCAAGTTAGATTTTCTTCTGCATTCCTCAGCAGAATCATAAAGTGTTCCAAGCCTCAAATCTGTGCCACAGAAATAGAGAGTGGAGACGTACAAGCAATAGATGGGCTCATCGTTTGCTGAGAAGTGGAGGTACCCAAGGTCATTCAACTCAAAACTTTGAACTGGTCTTTCTGCTACTGCAGTTAGCCCAGCACTCAACAAAACAGGCTTAGGGATATTTTGCCTCGACAGAGAATTGCTTTCCAATTCAGAAGACGTGCAAGGACTTAAGTTAGTTACTCTGTTTTCATTTAAAAATGAACCCGTAACAGCAGTGTCCTTCCAGGTAGGAACACTTTGGAGAGATGAAGTATGTGACTTGGCTGGAGAAATATCCTGTTCAGATGTCCAAGAACAATGGAGGCCCTGGCAGATGTCAGTCCATTTCCTCCGCAACACCATAACTCTGGAATCCAATATAGTTTTGTCTTCTTTGGCCTGCACTGAAATAATAGATAGACATGTTTACAAAACATCTCCACCAATTCAAACTACATGGTTTTACATCATATGTATGACTTAGTTGAACTACAAAAGCAACTCAGAATATAAAGGAGTGACAAACCTCTACTGTGCCAGATTTCCTGCTTGTTTCACATTCAGTACTTTGCAGCCGAGAAGATAGATTTACCAACTTCTTGTCAGCAACTGAATCTATTGAGACTCCCTTCAGAACAGCAGAGACTTCTTTCTCATACTTTTCATTGCACAAGTTGCAAAGTCTCAAGGATGGAGTTGCACTGCTGGATAGACTTTCAAGCTCAGATGGCAAGGAAAAGAGTCCACCAAATGGGACAAATGACCTCATCAAGCTGCAAATATATGAGCATGCAACTATGTGAAAAGACTAATGGAAAAATCAGTAGCTAACGGCACAATTGATGCATATAATCAGATAAAGCATATCATAGATGAAATACAAGCAAATAATGCACATAAAGTTTATTAGATTATTTGGAGACCAAGGAGTTATATGAAGTTGAAGAAGAATGATATCAACCTTTTCAACTTCCACAACTAGAAATTCAGCACAGGTGAAAGTTGAATTTCCATAATTCCCTCGAACTGAGAGGAATGGGCAATGAAAGAACTTGTTCCTGGTTTAGAGGCAAGAGAGATGGCAAAAATATTATGGAAACACATTTCAGTTAAAATTTTCAAGTTTAAACCCTCAAACTTCAGCAAGTTTTCCAGACTTCGCCTATAAAATCATTAACTCTGTTGAACATTTGGGAACACAAACTTAGATGGTTACTGCAAGAATTTCAGCTTTCGAGAATTTCAGCTTTCGAGACAAAATATCTTGTTGTACCAAGAATTAGGATAGAGATCCCAATCTAATTCAAAGGGCACAGAAGTCAATTGTGTGGATCATCCAAAACATTTCAGTGATATAAACATGCACCAGGACTCATTCTCTCTTAATTTTAAATGGTAAGCATACTGCTTCAAGGAGCAAATGGTATTTAATTCGGTAAAATCCTGATGTTACAGCTAGCACACAGAACAACTGACAAACAAAAAGTTGTAATATGCAATACAACTAATACACACATGCACACGCACGCAAGGGCAAGAGGGGGAGACGTCAAAATGATCAGAGAAATAAACTATTTGAAACAACCTCACAACGAACATAGATAACATAATATTTTAATAGCTAACTTCAGACAGCAAACTTCCTTCTTTAACCTGTTCCACAGGCCAGAAGATTTCACTAATATCCACTAAAATGTATCACATTCTGAGTTTCAAGAAATCATAGCTTTCACTGCCTGGGATATTCGGACACTCTGTTTGGCTATCAGTTAAAAAAATTGGTAATCTGTCCCACTCAACTAACAAAATGAAGTATCCAGCACTAACACATTATTATAGAACACATCTACCAAATGGTATATAAAAATGGAACACTGACCTGGACTTGAAACACTTTCCTCCAGTGGAAGTAGTAATGGGCAGGAGATGCAAATCCCAGTCCATCCCAATTGACGGAATCCGCTCTAACAGCTTCTTATAATCATCATCACCTGCAAGAAACACAATCAACCACAGTTTTCCACCAGAGTTGATCAATGATGTCTTCAGCTTAGACACCACATAATTAACAGAATCCACCGATTCGACATCCACAAAGGCCTTTAAGTCCCCACAGTTTACGATAATCCCAGGCCCTTGGCAGTCCTCCACCATTTCATCCACTTGTTTAAACTTCATTTCCATTGTCTCTTCATTCATAGAACCACTGATAAACTCGGAAATCTCGTGGTCGACCGAAACCACACTCAGACCATCAATGTCTTTTGGAAGACCTCCGGTTTCACTCCTTTTCAGACAATCTAAGAAATTCCTATGCGCATCACTCGCACAAACACCAATGAGCAGTGGATTTCTCCTACTTCTCTTCAAAAGAATTTCCCCTATTCTTCTTGAATTGTCATCGGTGTTTTCTGTAGCAGCAGCCTCGGCGAACGGGAAGTTAGGGCCGCGTTTGTTCAGTTCGAGGTCACTCAAACTGTACGGGAACA
Organism: Sesamum angolense; assembly: GCA_034509725.1. NCBI lineage: Eukaryota > Viridiplantae > Streptophyta > Magnoliopsida > Lamiales > Pedaliaceae > Sesamum > Sesamum angolense. The sequence goes on from JACGWL010000002.1 coordinate 6,501,597, forward strand.
GGGGCGGGGGGCGAGAGGCAGTCGACGAGAACCTCGACATGCTGAGAGGATTTAGAATCGCCAACTTTATTTCTTGCGTCCGGAAACCCGCGTCACCGAATACCCGGCTGACTATCGGATCATCCAAAATGGAAATTATGAAATGCTTCAACTCAACTTTCAACGCTGAAATCGGAGGACAGTTCTGAGAATTCGAACTCAACTGCTGCTGATACAGATGAAAGGTTTCCGGATGGCGCCTCTGATTGGCCTGAGATCTCTTGATTGCTGCCATCAGGGAATTCGAAACCGGCGGCTCGTCACCGGCGGACTTCGAGACCGGAACCCTATCGAGGGCGACACCTACGCAGAGTTCCAGAGCGCGGAACTGGAGGCGTGGCGAGTACGCGCTGCTCCTAGCGCGTGTGCAAGCCTCCCGGAGAGTTGAGGCAGGTAGAGCTAGTAGCGCCGATACGGTGTGTAAAGACGTCGTCTGCGCGTGGCCCCGCCGCTTCGCCACCGCTACTGCGTCATCCAAAACAGCTGCCGCACCCGCTGCCAAGCATTGGCGCGCTACGCCCACCGGCGTCGGCATCGCCGGCAAGCTTATCCGTACAAATATATACAAGCGTATATATACGTATACAAGTACGTATACTACAATTCCAAAAAAATTAATAATAATCTAATACGAATAAATAAACAAACAGACAAAAATCCAAGATGGGTTTTTATTATTTTACAAATCCTTTTGGCCCTTTTGATATTTATATATTTATTCCAACAGCAAGAAAGTTTTTGAGAATTATTTATTGAAGTTGCAGAGATGAAGGGAAAGCAAGAAATGGAAGGTATTTTTTGTTGGTGGGAAGTGGTGTTTGTGGGCCAAAGGTGGAGAAGCGATTGGAGAAAAACAAAGGGCTGAGCACTGAGCATAGATTCTGTATCAGAATTGGATGACCAAAGATCTTTCTGTTGTTTATTCAAATTTTGTTCTCAAGGGAAATTGATTTGGATGCATCATCCCTTGTAATTCTACTATTCGCGTAGAAGCTAATCATGTTAGCAATAGGCCATGCTTACTTTCTCATGGGCAAAAATTTAACAATGCCCCATCTAATATTGAGAATGCTCGAAAAAATTTTTGAAAAAAATAAAATATTAATTACATCTTTATGATATAAAAAAAATATTTAAAATTTCCCTTGAAATCAGGTTAATCAAAATGAATTTAACTCCTTTCTCATATGAGTTCTTTGAGTGAAAAAATTATATATATATATATATATATATATATATATATATTATGTGTGTGTGTGTGTGTTAATTACTTGTTAGGTGGATTGAGTTATTCAATTCAAATAATAATTAGTATCGAATTCTTGGATTAGAAAATGAAATTCCATAATGTAAATTAAATACATTACTTGGATGTATTGGATTGCATATACAACCTAATAATTGAAAGTAAATGACGTATTATAGAATATTTATAGTTTGTAATTAAAGAGCGAATTGCATTTTTGATACCACATTTTAGGCCATTTTGCAACAGTGGTACTATGCTTTGTCAGCTTGAGTATCATATAACGAAAAAGTATGCAAGTTAGATACTGATGATAACTTTTAGACGAAAATAAATATGTGAATTGCATGTAGCCATTAAATAAGGAGTGTTGGACGGTTATAAACGTTGACAATGAGTTATGAAGGAAATTGATAGTTGTTGGGTTTTTTTTTTTTTTTTTTTTCTTTTTTTTGTGATTTTTCAGCTTATCCTATTTTTTTTTTTTTCTTGACAACTTTTTGTCTTTTCAGCTATGTAATGATTTTTTCTCTTTACACCTATGTCTTGATTATATGAACACTTGGCTAATATAGAAGGCCTTTATTGAATAGTTGAATTTGATACAAAAACAAATAAATAATTCATTAACAAGATGCGTAAGTTTGTTTGTCAATATATAAAAAAAATAACATATTAGTATATTTGTTATATATAGTAAAAAAACACATCAACTAGAAAACACTGAAAAATATGTCTAATGCAGACATCAATAAATGTCTAGTTCGAGTACCCTTCTTCACATCCTTAGCTTTCATTTCACCTTGAAAATGATGAATTAACTGTTGTTTGTTCACCTGAAGAAGAATGATTCAGAAATAAAACAAATTTGACAACACAACAATGCACATGATGATATATAAAAATTATTTAAATATTTTGCAAAAAAACTCATCAACCAAAAAACTTCAAAATAAACTATTCATTCAGCATTAAAATAAATAAATAAATAAACACATTTTTGGATATCAAAACCCAGAATGCACGATTAAAAAAAGGTTATTCAGCAACTGAATAATGCACCTATTAGGTTAAACAATGCAAGATTCTTTAAACAAAAATAAGTTAAAAAAATAATATTGTATTCCACTTTTCACAGTCATTTAGATGTCTTGAGCGTAGAATCTTTTCACCACAATTTCATGCCACCATTCCTCCTATTAGGTCGAATAGCACTTGGGGTTCACTTTAAGCCAATATTGAGGAAGATAATTGGTTGATTTTCACAAAATCAAAGTTAGGATTTGGGATCAAAAGAAGGAATCATTTTGGAGGAGAAATTGGAAAAGGGTTTTTTTTTTTTTTTTTACTGTTGTAAAAGGAATCAATTTTATCTAACTTTCGTATGCACTTCACATGTTGTTTGGACGGGATTTTCAGCTGACTTATGGCTACATGCGATTCACATGTTTATTTATGTCCAAAATTAATGCTGGTACTTAACTTGCGTACTCTTTTATTTATATGGTATTGTTTTTATCAAACTAACAAAATATAGTACCACAACTGCAAAGTGACCTAAAATGTGGTATAAAAAATGCAATTCGCTCTTAAGGTAAATTGCATCAATGCCTACTTATGTTGGATTTAATTACACGAATATTCTATATTCTTTGTAAAATTAAATACATCTTGGGATTAGTATTATTTATAAAAATTACATATATATTCCTTGAGAGGCTAGTATAATGCATTTTAGGATATATTTGTACCAATATTTACCATGAAATAGGGGATGTGTTTATAATTTTCAAAGAGATAAAGAGTATTTATGTAATATGATCTAACATGTGATAGTCGCAACATAAATTACCCTTATAATTTAGTAAATTTTAATTTGGTCTCCTAGAAAACAATCCAAGTTTTGGGTTTAACGTGTCTTCTTAGAGATTTTGGATTCAAATTTTGGTTGCGGGCACTCCAGGAGGGGGAAAGTCTTTGTTTTTTTTTTTTTTTTAATAAGAAAACATAAATTTTGGTTTCGTTGCTTTGTTTTATGAGAAAAAAGTGAGAAGAAAAAGAGAAACTGAAGTTGAGAAGAAAGACAGATACAAATTAATAAAATAATTTAAAAAATAAAAAGTGACAAATAAAAGAATTGAATACAAAAATGACGATCTTCAGTTATATAAAAATATATATAATAATTTGATTAATGACATATCAATATAATTGTTATGAATTTATTGAAATTTTTAAATAAAAGAACAACGGAACGAATAAGGAGTTTTATGTAACTCATTCTTCAATATTTTAGATGATTCTTATTTATGTTCTAATTTTAGAAGTTTTTTTTAAATATTTTACTCTATTTTTTTATTCACACTTTTTTCTCTAACTTATTTTTTAAATATTCTTTAATTTGAAAAAATTCAATGAACTCGTTGAATCCACAATAATTATGTTATATGTTATCAATCAAGTTATTATCTGAATAATTTCTCAACGATAAATTACTATAATTGAAAACAATTATATTTTTTAAGTTAAAAAATAAAAGGATCAAATTGTAATAAAAAAATAAAAAATAAATGACAAATAATTTTATTTTAAAACAAAAAAGAAGGGTCTCATAAGAATAATATAGAAAAAAAACATTCAATGAAGGGACTAATTTAAAATAAATGGAAAAGGCAGAAACTATTGAAATAAAAATAAAAAATGAGGACTAAAATGAAATTTACGGTATGGGAATACCAAGTAGGTTTGGTCCATTGGCAGTGGTATTGGTCACGTGCCGTATTAGTTTATATTAATTGGGGGGAGTTGTACGTAAGGTCAGATACTTTCCGGCAGTGGCAGGGCATCAATCAGACCGTAGATATCAAAGTACAACAATCCATTGGTTCATTGAACCAAAACACATTACATCCAGCTTTTCTATTTTACAATCATTATAAACATAAGGAGAAAGTCATACGTTCAGACATAAAATAATTGTTTCATCTGCTAATATCTTCATTATTTATTAGGGATAATTATATTATGTGATTTGAAAAATTATATTTAACACTCTTAAAGTTTGTCTATATCTAATAAATAAGTCCATCTGTTAGTCAAAATTCATCAAATTGACTGATATTAACAAAAAATTAGAAAAAAATCTATATTAACCCTTGATTGACTTATTACTGATTTATTGCAGGTCAAATAATAATTTTATGACCAAATTACCCTCATACGTCTTCACGCATTAATGTATCTGATGACGTATATCTTCACCCTTATAAGGGTAATTTAGTCCGAAAAAATTATTTAACATGCAATAAGTAAGTAATAAGTCAATCAAGGGTTAATATAAATTATTTTTTTCTAATTTTTTTGTTAATATCAGTCAATTTGATGAATTTTGACTAATGGGGGACTTATATGTTAGATGTAAGCAAACCTCAAAGGTGCTAGGTGTAATTTCCCAAACTACAGGAAATCTATGTATAATTACACCAAACTTTAGAAAAATGGAGTGTAATTATTCCTATTTATTATTAATAAGCTACACAAACACGTATCCTGATTACTTTCTTTTAAACAAGTGTTCATATGCAACTTCCTCGCGTATTTATTTTTGTTTTTTGTTTTTATAATTTTTTATTTAAAAATAGTTGAAATAGTGGATATTTTCGGGCTTTGTTTAAAAATTATATATTTTTTATCAAATATTAAGAATGATTCGGGAAAGATGTGCAACCTCCCTGAGGTCTGGTACCCCAATTCCACTGAGCTTGCCCATATGCAAATGGACCCTAAAAGGAGAAAAACATGTTAGGATGGCCTCGACGATGGCCTTACGATGCTTAAATCAGTTCAAGTATAAAATGGTAAATGCAAACTGTAGCAATAAATGTGGTAACAAATACTAAGTGTGTCTTACCACAAATGCGGTGGAATGGATGTATTTATAAGACCATATGTTTGTACTTGCCTAGTCTACGTGGCACCATCTCATATCATGAGTTTTGAAAAGACCTACAATTTAGATCTCGAGTCGTTGGAGTAGATTGCTAAAGCAGGTCGTGACAAAAATCGAACCTTGAAGAAGTACGTGGATCTTGTGGCTTTGATGGTATTTTGCCACTCCAAGAGGGCTATTTAAGTCTTTTCCTCGATAGGCATGATACTCCCCCATTTCTTCTAGTGTTAAGTTATTACACTAAGAAAAATTGAATAGTTATTATATGAAACATTGTGACTCCTACCTTCCAATCTTGCTGATGTGGCGACAGCTCGTCTGTTCTAGATGGGCACATCTTTTCATGCCTACCTTCTGTAGAAAAGGAATTTTCACATCTTTCAAGCTCTTCTTCTAGGACATCGCCTTTCACGAACTCAACCTTCGTTCTCAAGGTACTTGCTCTTTTTGAATGACCTCTTGTTCTAATCCGAACTCTAATTTAAATTATTCTGATGGGATATTTGAGACCTCGCCACAATCAAAGGACTTAGATATAGGCATGTCCAGTGTTCCCCTTCCTTTGGTTAATATACTGGGTCTTTCCCGTGTGATCTTCCATCAGTTAGGGCTGCTGGTGTTGAACCCTCTGAAGAGTTTGTAGATCCTGACAACGTTTCATTTATTAGGTATCAACATATGATAGCTAGGAGTCCTTGGGCTGGTATAATTAGCACTGTAAAAACTCACAAACATCTCATTCCCCCTAACTTTGAAATTTTACTTGTATAATCTTTTAACGGAATGCATCACCCTCCTTTGGGTTCTTGTCCTTTTTATATCCTGCACTTGGAGGCTGGCCTTTGTTCCTGTAAATAATATTCTTCCCATGCAATTATCTCCAGACTCCATCCGTCATAATGCGGTATCTTAACCTCGAGCCTAGTTTCAATAATTCCTTCACCACCACCACCACCACCACCACCAAGAGGTAGGTGACCGAAGTTTTTTCTACCTCACTGCTCGTAAGGACTGTCACTTCCTATATGAGTTGAAATCTAATATTGGCTCTTCGTAGGAGAGATTCATCTCCATTCAACCTCCTCCCGCCCGAGATTGGTCCTCTCGAGGCGATTGGTTTGTCTCCATCACCCTCCCAGTTAGGAGTTTATTAGATGATCAATCTTTACTTGGTTATTTTCTACATTCTGCCTTTAATTGTCTTAGTTAAGTTCACTGGCACTACTTCTTTTCTCTTTTCAGAGGCAGTAGTGATGCACGCTTAGATCGATAATTGACCTTGCACTCGTAGGGGTACCCTTCCTTCCACTGTTGTTGCCCCCTTATTGAAAACTGGGAGCTCAGCTACCCCTGGGGCGGATCCTCCCTTTGCGGAACCCCCTAATCCTACTGAATCCCCTTTAGAGGTTTCAAAAGCAATCGAGGTCGCAAGCCATGGTACCCATATTGCTGTTTGGATCTGGGGCTCGAAATTAATCAATTATATGCATCAGGAAAATATTTTACTAGTTTTATTTTTATTATTTAGTGCATATCGTGATTATGTGGAGTTCAGTTCTATAAATATTATCAAGTCGATTGCACACTAATAACAATGATGATAATAATGAACGAAATGAGCCAACACAGAATGTGGATGAGGAAATAAGAAGACCTCGACGCTAACGTTGCAGATACAATTATGGGACAGATTGTCATTTTTAACATTGATCTGCAATTATCGTAATAGTTGTAATAGTTGATTGTATTTTTTTAATTAATAAATTTTTAATTTGTTATTGATTATAATTAGTATAATATTTAAATTTATAGTTTATAATTAATAATTATAACAATAATAAATACAATTTTTGAATTAAAAAAGAAAAAAGAAAGGTCATTGATTCCATCCACGGCTTCAAAACTTGAAGTCGTGGATTGTCGTGAATAGTATCCACGACTTTTTACAAAATTTTGAAAATAAAAATAAAAATTATAAGTCGTGGATGCTATCTATGACTTGTTTTAATAAAATTATTGATAAAATTACAATTATTTTATTATTATATTTCTTTATTTATTAAAATAAATAAGCTAGTGAAAGGGCAAGGGGAAATAAAAAAATAATAGTTTTTCTTCAAGTTGTGTGGTATGATTGAAAGGGGATTAAATCCCAAATACTACCCTTGTTTGATACGAAGAAAAAAATTGAGAAGAAAAGACTAATATATGTAATTTTGTTGATTAACCATTTCTTTTTATTTTATATGAAAATAAACAAGTTAATATTATATTAAAATAATTTTAGTATAAAAAAAATAAAACTCTTATTAATAAAAATATTCATCAAATAAGAACAAAAATATTTTTTATTAATAAAAATATTTATCAAAATGAGTATTTGTCATTTATGTTAAATTATTCAGTTTAAATTAAACAATAATTACTATCAATGATCGATGACATAGTAGTTTTTTCGATGATTTGATTATTTTTTCTCAAAATTATACATCAGTATTACTAGGGGGAAGGAAAAAAATGAATTTTTTTTATATGCATGTGTAATAGAGTAAATAAAAATAAAATATATAATTTTTTGTCCATTAGGCCTTATTGTTCACTTTTTCGTCCAATTTCAAACGAAAAAAAAATTAAATTCCTAATAAATTTAATGTACATCAAATTTACATATTCACTTTTTTTATACATCCATTTTTCACCTCCAACCAAATAAATCCTAGATGTGAAAAAGACCAAAGAAGATCTTGATTGCAACTTTTAGAATGAACAGTTGATAGAATTAATTATTTTTTACTAATCAAAAAAGAAAAATTATAAAAAAAATATTTTTTTCAATATATTAACTATTTTATGTCGAGTCGCGATTTCGATAATAATTTTTTTTTTAAAAAGGCCCGAGTCGCCGTTTCAAGCAAATGTTTCTTTTACAATTTCAAGCTGGCGGTCAGCCTTATTTTTTCTTATTATATATATATATAATATAATAATATATATAATAATTTATTTTAATATATAAAATAATAAATTATTTAAATAAATATATTAATATAACAACGATAATTAAATTACAGTAATGCATATAAAGTGAGACAATGTAAAATAAAAATTTAATTATATTGTAATATTTATAATTTAATATTTAATTTATTGTAATATTTTAATTAATAAATTTTTAATATTGATTATAATTAAAATATATAAATTTGTAATTAAATAATACTTGCTACAAAATTTTGTTATTAATTTATTATTATCACGATTTGTATTACATAAATATTATTTATAATTTATAATTCACGGACATTCTGAAAAATTATTCAATGTAGTATCGGACATGTGTCGGGCTCGGACACAGCATCGAAGTATTCAAAAATCTAAAAGAAAAAAAAAAGAGGATGTGGTCTAGGAAACGTCACAGACACAGTTATAGACGTGTCCGACACGTTTCGAACGTAATTTCAATTTTTGTTTATAATTTTAAAAAAATTTGAACTATTTTAAAAAAAAAAGAAAATTTAGGCTTAATAAAAAAAGAATAAATTCACTTTTTTTAAACTAAAAGTATTAAGATAAAATTACTAAAAAAAATTGAGAGATGTTCACGATTTAACTAATTTAAATTATTAATCAAATGTAGCTCTAAGAATATACAAAATCAGTGAAGATTTTTAATATTTTTTCTTTTTTATTAAACCTAATTTTTTTTAAAAAAAATAGTCCAAATTTTTTTTAAAATTATAAACAAAAATTGAAATTGTGTTCGAAACGTGTCGGACACGTCAACAACCGTGTCCATGGCGTTTCCTACACCGCGTCCTCTCTTTTTTTTTTTTTAGATTTTTGGATACTTCGATGCCGTGTCCGAGCTCGACACGTGTCCTAAACTACATTGAATAATTTTTCAGAGTGTCCGTAAATTATAAATTATAAATAAAATTTATATAATACAAATCATGATAATAATAAATTAATAACAAAAAATTTATAGCAAATATTATTTAATTATAAATTTATTTATATTTTAATTATATTTAATATTAAAAATTTATTAATTAAAAAATTATAATAAATTATTATAAATATTGCAATAAATACAAATATTTACATGTTTTATATTTTGAGATGTGAATACGTAATATTGATGTTTTTGTTTAATTATGAGGTAATTTTGTCAATTATTATTTTTTATTTCTTATACCACTACAAAAATAAATACAACATAAAATTATCACATAATAATCATCCAATAATTAATAAAAAGTAAATAAATTATTAAATTATCAGCTTACTAAATATCTCAATATTAATCATGAAATTATCTAACCCTCTTTAATTTCATCCAAAAAAGTAGAGGAGCCCTAAATAATTGATAGTAATATAGAATACCATAGGTAATTTTTCTCTTTCCTAGTTAAAATATAGGAATAATTACACTCTCCTCCTGTGAATTGGTGTAATTATATGTAAATTTTCTTTAGTTTGAAAAATTCCTTTTAGTATTCCTGATATTTACTTCTGTTTAACAAATAAGTCACTCTCTTAGTCAAAATTAACTGAATTTACTAATATTAACAAAAAAAAGGGATAAAAGTTAATATTTACCCCGAATGACTTATTGTCGATTTATTGTAGGTTGAATAAATATTTTTATAATCAAATTATCCTTATACATCTTTACACATAAATGCATGTGATGAGGTATATTTTTACCATTATATAAGTAGTTTAGTTAGAAAAAATTATTTGACCTATAATAAGTTAATATAACTAATCAGGGATAAATATCAATTTTTATTTAATTTTTTTTGTTAATATCAAGAAATATAGTGAATTTTGACTAATAGATGGACCTATTTGTTAGATGTAGGGGTGTTAATGGGTAGGGTAAAACTCTATCCAAATTCATAGACTAATTCAAATACATTTACCCAGACCCAATGAATATTATTAGACTTAGGCTCAAACCCAAAACCAATTAAAAAAATATAGATTGAGTCTGGATTGGGTCACTATCCATCATTAATACCCATAGGTCTAAATACCCAATTTGAGCCGAAAAATATTTATTTGGTAAAATTACACTTTTGGTCATATAACTTTAGATTATTAGCACTTTTAGTCCTGTAACTTACTCTATTTATATATTTAGTTCTTTTTTGGTGAATTTAGTCTTGAGCATCTCATATTTTGGTCTTTTTTTGAAAAATTTAGTCCTGTGTTGATAATTTTGATCCTAACGACTCATAATTATAGGACAAACAATAAGATTTATTATAGTGTGAATGGGACCAAAATTATCAACACAGGACCAAATTTATCGAAAAAATCAAATGTGAGATGTGAGAACTAAAATCATTATAAAAAGGACTAAATATGTAAATAGAGTAAGTTACAGGACTAAAAGTGCTAATATCCTAAAATCAGAGGACCAAAAATATAATTTTGCCAATTTATTTTTTTCCCCAATTCAGTTAGATTATTATTTTTAAAATCATCTACACTCAATGGAACAAATCTAAAAAAATTAAAATATTATCATTATTTATCGTGTAATTCTTTAACTATGTATATTTTTTAATCAGTAAGTAATTAAATAATTAGTTATATAAATATATTATCATGTTGGGTATATTTTTCAATATTTTAACAGACAATAATGCTTGCTTGAAGACTTGAAGTAATAAAATTGAATTTAAAAATTTGATAATATTAAATTCAATTTCTATTAAATATGTTGATTTAATAGTTTCATTGATTATTTTGTAAATGGTATTATAAATGATATATTATTTAAAAAATTCTATAAAAAAAGAGTTACTTGTGAATTGATCTCAGTAATTCTGAATTTATAAATAAATTATGGATCAAATAAAACATAAAAGAGAGGAATTTAATTTAATTTTAAAATTTATTTAGTCTTTTTTAATTATTTAATCTTAAATAAAAATATCAAATATTATCCAACAATATTATGAAAAAAAAAAAGATTTTTTTTTTAGTCTAGATCCTACCCAAATCTAAAATATCTGGTCGAAAATAATGAAACTGGGTTTAAAGATTCATTGGATCTCGAGGGGATTAAGTAGGGTTTAAGTATTATTTAATAGAATGAGTTTTTTACAGGTACAGATACGAATTTGAATAAAATATTTCCTTATCCATTGATACCCTTAGTTAAAGGGATGCATTAAAAATATTAGATATAATTTTTTAAATTATAATAAATTTACATATAATTATATAAAAAATTATGAGAGGAGAGTATAATTATCCGTAAAATATACTTTCTAATTAGATCATAATTAGGTTATTGGTTGGAATGAGTTAAAGGATAAGTGATAAAGTGAGAGAGAAATGGTGGTCTTACGCCGCATCCACTAGACAATCAGCTAAGTGGGACAGAACGGAAGAAAGAAAGGTCAATATCAAACTTTTTGAGAGTAGAGATAAGAATTAGTTTTATGGTCCCATCAAGAGTTCAAGACTTTGTTTTGATGTATTATTTATTTTTGGAAAATGGAAAAAGAATATTGTTCACATAAAAATTTTGTGTCTGTAAAAAATAATTACGAGATAAAAAAAATATTAACAAAATTAAATTTATCAATTTTAAATAAGAAGTATTACGTAGAATCTATGTAGTGAAAATAATTCCCCGATTCTTCTTTTTAAATGTTGACTTCAAAGGCTTGAAACTTGTTTTTAGATGTGGACGCGTAATTTTCTTTAGATTGTGGAGCATGCTACGTGGCATCTTGAAATATATAGTATCAAGGCTTTGAAGTTTGATGCCAATGAAGACTTGGAATCTTTACGTGTGCAAAATTATGTTGTGGTGGAGAGGTTTGGATTTGAGTCATGTTGTGTGTAATCACTTTTTGAGCAGTGAAGACTCATTTTTATAGGTGTGAATAGGGCTTTAGTTAGTTTGAGCTTAAATACAAATTTTGATGGGGATCAATCTCCTCGCAGGTCGTATTTGAACATGTTTCGGTCCATTTAGTCAATTCCAAAATATAAAAATAATCTTATACTTTTATCTTAAAACAACCCATCAAAGTATATAAGGTCGAATATGAACACTTATGCGAATTTATTTTGGATATATTTCAAGTCAAATTTTGTTATGAACCTTAACTTTGAAACTAAATTATTAATCAATTTATTTTGAGATTTTATATCATAATTTCATTTTAAATTCATGGGCCCACAAAAAGCCAACAACTAATGTTTTAAAATTTGGATCGATCCAATCGAGAATCGAACTTATGTATAGTGCAAAATTGGCGGTGCCCATGAGTTTGAACTCTGCCAAGTGTTTGGGATGGTGTCTAATGTATAGTAGGAGTTGGTCTACTGCATAATAGGAGTTGTTATTTACTGTAATAGTAGGTGTTATTAAGTATGATATAATTATTGCAATAGTCTTTATTAGATAATATCAACATGAATGATTGTACTTGTAATCAATTTATTTCAATTAATAATAATTCATCGCTCTTACCTAAAAAAAAAAATCGATAGCGGTTAAACCCAATATGAATCCATAAAAACTAGTCAAAATATCCCCCCTAAAAAAAAAACAACTTAGTGCGGCGGTTATGTAGTCTATGTTGAATAGCTTATTCATATAAATTTCATGTTCCACATGAAATAATTAATTAAGTTTTCAATACTTAATAAATAGTTATCCAATTAAATATTTAAAATAAAAAATAGAGAGAATAATTAAAGGAGGGAATTTATATATTAATTAATATATACATTTACTTGGCACGTGGCAGACACGTGTATCCTACGAAATAAAATAATATTTTATTTTCAAAAAATTATGCTTTAGAATTATTTTAATCTCTTATAAAAGTTGCAAATAATAAAAATATTTTTACTGAAATAAGGTGACTTTGCTGAAAATATAAAACTCAAGTCTGCAACTTTTCCAGAAACATCTAATTAGGAAAAGATGCATTTATTGAAAGATTATGACTTTTGAATTGAGGAGATGCAAAAAAATTATTGCATGTTTTTCTGAAAAGGTGTTTTGAATATCTATAAATAGATGAAATTAAGTGCCAGAATATACACTTCTGTCTTTTATCAGTTTTTCACTTAATTACTCTGTCTTTCGAGTTGTTCTTGAAAGAAGGCTTTCAAAATTGTTGTTCGGCAAGACTTAATTGGTTTTATCGTATCCTAAAAATGAGTTTAGTTAACCCGACAACAATCATATAGTAAAGACAAATTTTATTTTAAAAATAGAGAAATTATGCTTCAAAACCTCTCCAATATTCATTTATTATGATGAAGACAACAGAGTGGAGGGGTGATTGATGGAGAGCAGTTGGTGATTGATGGAGGAGAGAAGGAGATGAGCTGTGAGAAGAAGAGAGGGAGGCCACAAGAGACACATAGATGAGTGGGAGATTCTCAGACCCCCCCACAACTTATTATAATATAGTTTAAATTTTAATTTATTTTCTTTATAAATCTCGAGAAATAAATTATAATATTTATATATTATTTTTATAAATTATATTTATTTTTTAAATTATTGAATTTATTTTTTGTGTTTTTTTGTTAAATTATATTGGAGAATAATTACTATTGTTAATTGAATGGAATTTGATTCCAGAATTTTTCGAATATATTTTGTCTGTTAACTTAACCAATTAACATATAATGTATTGATATACTATACACACATATATAGTATGATCCAAATCAATCAATTTTCTTAATTTAATTCAATCGATCGGATCAATAGCTCAATAATTCTATAACTTGCCCGATTTGATCCAATTTGATTTTCAACACATTGCAAACAACATATGCATTCGTCAACCAACATTATTTTTTTCGGGAAAGATGCAATTTATCCTCTGTAATATGAAAAATGAGTACATAAATTCATGTGAAAAATAAAATAGCAAATTACCCCCTATGTTTTAAGAAAAAGAAGCAAATTACCCTCTATTTAAACCAATGATGGGTGGTAATTTGCAATTTTTTTTTTAAAATATAAGGTATAATTTGTTAATTATTTTTTCATTGAGGTATTTACTCGTTTCACATGATACATGGGGAAATTGCCTTTACAAGCATAAGTATTAACTTGTTTTCTTGGGCGTGATTGCCTTGTGCTCCTAGTGCTTTTGTCTGGACTTTGTGAATGGGGTTCTCCACTTTCTGACACAAGTATTTTGAATATCGCCGCGCACCATGTGTTTGTGGATTTGCCACTAAGAAGAATTCTTTGCTCTCTTGTTAATGTTCTTTATGTACACATGATGTTAGCTTCTAATTTTCTTCAGTAATTTGCTTGAGTTTCAAAGATGGATTTTGAGGATTACAACAATCGTTTCCAGGCATCGTCATTTGAAGTGGCAAAGACAACCTTGAGATCAAAGGCATCATCACCTTGTGCATTTAAGAGCTGGCCAGTGTTGTTCAACTGTCCAAGATTCAACCTTTGCGCAACTCCATGTACGCTCATGAGTCGCGAAGAGGAGACTAAAGAGATGATTGATTACCGCTTCAACACTGCGTCCTGCCCCAAGGTCTTGGTGGACAAATTTGCTCTGCACGACATCAAAGTCAGATGCAGAATTTGTACTTTTGAATTGTTGTCACATCACCGACGGGGCTCGTGGAGGATTTCACAGTCCAAGTTCTGTGAGACATTCTTTTTTCCAGAACACGAGCTAGGCCGTCATGCAAGCATCTTTACGAAGCCGAGATTCATTCCATTGCTCATACATTTCTTTTCATGTATGTTCGCAATAAGAACCTCCTCCACGGAAGACGCACTACGCCATCGCGCAAGCATCTTTGCTGCGCTCAAGCATCATTGATTCATACGACGCTATCTTTACGCACTTCTTGAGCAAAAGCTACTTTTCGAGTTTTGAATGAACTTGGCCACTTCAACGTGTCGAAGTTGATGTTTGCCTCCAAGCCGTGAATCAATATATGGTAAGTCTTTTCCCTAATAGGTAGCCTCGAGAGAACTTGTTCAACTCCAAAAGGATGTGGCACTAAGAGAGAAGACCTCAATGCTTGAAGGTGTTTCATATTTGTTCGAAAATACGACGAAGATTGTACTGGAGATGGAAGCATTTCTTGAAGACTCAACATCAGATCCGACAACTTTTGACTTGTCCGCTTGAGTGTTTAGTAGTTAGGTTTTCATTTATTCTTTTTTTTGGTTCTTCATTGTTGCAATGATTTCATTTAATGTAAAAGAATATTATACGAATTAAAAATGCCCTTATTCTGAAATTCACCTTGTGTAATTCTTGAAGCACCCCCTTTCTTTTATTTTAACAGATGTCAATCACAAACAATTGCAATGCATGTTGCATAATCAATTGAAACTTCAGACTTGTGCAATCTGAAGCTAAACATGACTAACTTTTCGAGCAATTTGAAGCTAAACATGACTTGTGCAAATTGTATATTTCTATAGTAGCAGGGAAGTTGTATAACTAACCCATCAATAGATAACAATTTCCCACTTTCATTCATGTATATGACTTACAAAATTCCATTATAACCTGTACATATTTGGACCATGGTGCAAGCTAGAGGTTGATTAGTAGATTGCCCAGGCTGAACCCTCAAGATACATGAAACACTTCAACTAGCACTCAGGAAACGACCAAGTTAAATACTGTAATAGGAATATTTACATATACAAGGAATTTTTTTATAAGGAGGATCAAAGCTGGTTCCCCAACTCGACTTTGCACTCGAACCAATGATCTATCTTTCATAAGAATAAAGTGTCACTGTTGAGTTATTTGATCGTCCCTAGAAAGATGTACATATACAAGTCTTTTGCAGCCCTGCCTGGGAAGTTCTGACAAGGACATGTATGATAAGTACGGGCAACCGAACTTCTCGATAACAAGTTACCAATAATCCTTGCACGAGCATTCCCCATCTTTGAAATGATGGAAGCGATTAATATCACGAACCAAAATTTCTCTATCTGCAAACTTGGAAATAAACTTGGTGAAAGAATGACAGTCTTCACATAACCTGAGGTTCTTGGTAATCCTGATGGTTTCTCCCTTACTGCAATTTATTAACCCAAATGCAACCGCTAATTTTTCACTATGACCCAACACTATTCGTTCTTTTCCCTCCGAATCAAGATCATAAAGAATGTCTTTGGTCTGTGGCACATAGCCCTTCTTCATCATCTCCTTCGATAAGTTTACGACAAAAGCATGAATTTGCTCAATTTGTGGATTTAACTCATCAACAGACTTAAGCAAGTAAATTTTCCGTCTAACTTCAATCCAGCAACAGCCAGACACCTTTTGCAGGCCCCTAGCTTCCAAAAGCTTCTTCACTCTTTTGACCTCATCCCACATTTTTGCCTCTGCATAAATGTCAGCCAGAAGCACATAATTCCCTGCATTTGTCGGTTCAAGCTCAAAGAGCCGTCTGCTTGCCCTCTCGGCAAGTTCAACATTGCAGTGAATTCTGCATGATCCAAGAAGAGAACCCCAAACCTCAGGTCCTGGTTCATCCCGCATATCTGCAATGATCTTAGCCGCTTCATCCAATCTATTTGCTCTTCCAAGAAGATCTACCATACAAGCATAATGCTCCATGGTAGGGTAAATTCCATATTCTTTCACCATAGAATCAAATAATATTTTTCCTTCATCAACTAGACCTGAATGACTACAAGCTCCCAAAACACTAACAAACGATATTGGACTAGGTGAAATGCCTAGCTGCACCATCTCTTGGAAAACAGCAAGGGCTTTTGATCCTAAGCCATGAATCCCATAACTGGAAATCAAGGAATTCCAAGAAACAATATCCCTCTTATCCATCTGATTGAAAACATTTTGCCCTAACTCAAGATCACCGCATCTAGCATACATTGTTACAAGGGTACTCATAACTGGTAAAATTGAATCAAGGCCTTTCCTAAGTATGTAGCCATGTATCAACTTCCCCTGGTCCAGTGCAGACACTGCAGCACAAGCTTGAAGCACACTGACCATGGTGACTGAGTTGGGCAACATATCCCCATTCTCAAGCATCAGCTCATGGAACAGCCGTAATGCTTCAAACGGCCTTCCGTTCTTTGCGAAACATGCAATTATTGCACTCCAAGAAACCAGATTCTTCACTGGCATGGAAGAGAAGACAAGATTAGCAATCTCCACACATCCAAATTTCGCATACATATCAACCAAAGTAGTCATAATATGGACATGGCTTTCATAACCATGTCGTAAAACATGCGCGTGAATTTCCTTCCCTGCCCAAAGAGAAGAAAGTCCAGAATCCGAAACGACACAAGCCTTGAGAACATACGTGTAAGTGAACCTATCAGAACGCATCCCAATCCGGTTCATTCTCCTGTACAAATTCAGAACCTCTTCTCCCAAACTCGATAGAGACAAAGCACGAAAAATTGCATTCCAGACATATATGGTTCTGTGTGTAGTTTCATCGAACACCTGGCGAGCGTGTTCAACGGAATCGAGTTCAGAGTAGACAGTGATGAGCTTCGTCGCCAAAAAGGGGTCCTGATCAAACCCATTATCAATGAGGCTCCTGTGAACAGTAAACGCGTCCGCTAGACTCTTCTCACGGACACAAGACTGTAACAAAAGCTCATAAGTGTATTGGGTCGGATTCTGCTCGTGCGATAGCAAGTGGATAGCTTGTTTCAATTGACCCTTTTTGCAGAGAGTTTGGATTGAATGGTTTTTATTGGTGGTGGGAGAGGAGACAGAGAGCGCGGCAGAAGGGCGGAAAGCGGCGGGGACGCAGTGGCGCTGGTGGTGAAAGAGTGCTGGAAGGAAAGTGGGTTGGAGAGTTTGAGGAGTCTGAAATTGGAACATTCGGAATTATCTTTCCTCGCTTCAGAATTGTATAAACAAGTGTGTTGATTTGCTGCCAGGGCACTCAATACTCCGATTCTTTTGCTGATTTGCAGGCTGCACTCGTGAACTACCTCACCGCCAGACAGTTCAGCAGCTCACTATAAAAATGGCAAAATACACTCTCAAACCAGCAACAACCGCGGCTGTTTTAAGACCGCCCCGTCAAAAATTTTAATCAACTATTTATCGCTTGGACACAATTCCCACAATTATAATTGTAGAGCACTTAATTGGCGTTTTAATTTTTTTTATCTGTCAATTTCTATTATTTTTTTCAATTATTTACAGTTTTTATTTTTATTTTTTCTCAATAACTTCCCACTATCTTTATTAATTTTAATTTATTTAACTAATATATATATTTTTAAAAAATTAATATTTATATTATTTAAATTTTAAATTAATTACACACACATGGAGTGTGTACAAATTACTAGTATAAGAAAAACTTCTACGGAGAAGGTGAAAGAGAAATGTTGGGTGGTGGATAGTAAATAGAAAAAAAATAATTATTCAAATTATTAAAAAATATTAAAATTATTAATTTGACCAAATATTTTCAAAGAGAAGAAATGAAATAAAGGGTAGATTGGGACAATCTAAAGTTGGTACGATAAAAAAGTTTTCTTTTATAATAGTATAGATATTATATATAATTGAAGAGCATTTTATTGGTGTCTTTAATTTATTAGTATGTTAATTGTTTTTTTTATTTTCTTGAATTAAATAATTTTTTTAACTTTCCACTCATCATAATTTTTTTTAAGGAAGAAATATGAATTATTATTATTAATTGAAATAAATTTATTATAATAATTTATGTTGTATATCAATCATACTATGATCAATAATATCAAATAAACAAAATATAATCAACACATTTTGGTGTCTTTAATTTATTTAGTTAAATAATCTTTTTAACTTCCCACTCATCATAATTTTTTTTAAGTAAGAGCAATGAACTATTATTAATTGAAATAAATTTATTACAATCATTCCTGTCAAATATTAATCATTGTAACAATCATAATCTGATCAATAATATGAAATAAATGAAATCTAAACTACACATACTATTACAGTAGAAACAACACACCTACTATTCAGTAAACACCACGCATAAAGTGTGGTTCGAACCCATAACCTCTAAGATCATGGAGCCTCAATTTCGTCAATTGAATTAGACCTCATCGGCCACTTATCATAATTTTTCATAACTACCTTTTGATGATTTTTTTTTCTCATTCATTTTTGTTTTATATATATATATATATATATTATCTTATATATTTTAGGTAATTTTTCACTTTATAAAAAGTGAATAATATAATTCTAAAAAATATTTAAAATTTTATAAAAATTTTGCACGTAAATAGAATGCGCCACACTTACTGATTTATTACAAATAATGGACGTCAGATCTTACGCATGGAAACACATACCCTCTTATTGGACTTGCCTCTTTAATAACAATTTATTTAAAAGTTTAAACTATATTAATATAATGACACATAGATTTTTTGTAGTTTAGAAAAATACATCTAATACTGCTGATATTTATTTTTGTCGAATAAATGGATTCCATCGTTAGCAAAAATTTATTGAATTTGTGTATATTAAAAGAAATATGAAAGAAAAATTATATCTACCGACTTATGACTGACATATTATAAATTAAATAAATATTTTTTAATCAAATTATTCTTGTATATTTTGACATACTAATATGTATGAGCAGATATTAGTTTGAACTCCCATGACTTCTGTGCCAAGAGTAGTACATAGTGTTTGGACTCATTTTCTTGTTGTGGATATTGAATATTTGATGTTGTGTTTTAAAAGACAAAAGTCAATATTCATTTGTCAAATCATATCTTTTTTTTATATACATAATTAATGGTGTATTTTGGAAGACAAAAATGACTGTTCATTATCAAACCATATCCTCTTTTATATACTAGCCGTTGTAGCATGCCATTCTTGCGTGCATATAATAAATAATTTTTCATATGCTAAAGTATATTATAAATAAGAGCAAAATATACAAATCAATACATGACATTAAAAAAAGAAAACTAATTTATTAGTTATATAATTTGAAAAGTTGAATGAGTTAGTTATCTTATTACTTAAAAGGCATTTTTGACTTTACAAAAAATTGGTGCAGCGGTGTCACTAACTGCCGTTTGTAAGTATGGAATCCATTTCCTTTTATATTAGTATAGATATACATTAATAAATATGTGTGTGTATTTATGCCAAATAAGGAAAAATATCAAAGTATTATTTTTTATACATAAAAGGAAAATATTGAACATATCTTGACCCATCTCGAGGATAGATTAAAAGCCAAGCACCTTGCTTTTTTTTTTTTTTTTTTTTTTTTTTTTTTTTTTGATGTGGAAAACGAAACACATTGAACTAGAAAATAGGGGGATCAGATCAAGATTCTTGAGGAAAAAGCCGAAAGAAAATGGACCATGAACAGATATTTTGATCCAAGCTCTTCTACAACCACTACAACAAAAATAATTTCTTTTTACCAGAAAAAAAAAAAAAAAAAAAAAAAAGTTGTTTTGATTTTCACCATATACAAGATTGGCGTGACAAAAATCTGAAAGAATAATTATATTTACATCTCTGATTTATGATTGATTTACACAAATCATCATTGTCTTTTGAATAACTACAAAAAATAAGAATAATTTGTGTAATGATACTAACATTATTAAGGGGACTATGTGTAATTTTTCGAAAAAGTGAGGGGTGATTTGTTTAAGTGATAATAAATTTTTGGTGGGTGTATGTGTAATTATCTAAAAACAGAAATAATTTGTATAAACAGGTCATAGATCAAATAGTGTAAATATAATTATCCCAAATCTAAAAATGCTTAGTATGAGAAACTCTCTTTGCCATGAAAAACTCAAATTGTTTTGATTCTATTCCTTTTGTCGTTATTTTGATATACGAAACAAAGAAGTAATAATCCAAAGTCATTTCATTCTAATTGTAAATAAATCGTATTCCTCTAAATTCATTCTTATATACCGATCGCCTACTAATTATTATATTAAACCTCTTTAAAATTTGAATTTGAGTAGGGTCTATCCTACTAATTTATGGCCCGATAAGAATGAAAATAAGTTACAAGTTGTTCAAGATCGCATTTTTCCATTCACTCATGTGGAGAAAAGCGTGAGTGCGCCTTCTTTCCACTCATGTCAACCCCAGTGCTTTCAAATAATGTCACCATCTGCAATATGAATAAACTATACCGTTAGATTATAGTGTTGTTGTATCAAAAGTTACCGTAAGGTATTCGGATGATATATGAAGAGTGGTTTTCATTACTTCAAATGCTCCAAACATCTCTCTTAGATTAGTATAAATTTTGGAGAAAAACATTGTGTTAGAACAAATTTGGAACGGATTTTGGAGATGACTCTTCAACGCTTAAGTTAGTGGTGGTTCAAGATCTCTTCAAGAAAAGCATAACAGTTGGAGTATGAACAATTTGTACCTGAGCCAATGTATATAGATGTCGGTTGGATTGTACGTTTTCACGTGCATCTTAAATCAACTGTATTAATTCAATGGTGTGTGGTGGGCCACACATATCCTCAAGATAACGATAGGAAGTGTTCCGGGAGGACAGGACCTGCTATTCTATTAAAAGTGGTTGTAACACTACCTACACAGGACTAATGTCATTTTTACTGTGTACGAAAGTTTTCCAAATACCTTGCTACATTAGTTGGTTACTAAGGTACTCCAAATCTCAGTCTAAAGAGGTTTGTCTTCTTTGAAGTCTCCCAAAGCCATGGAACTATAATGTTTGTAAGACGAAGGTCTTTGGAACAATTTAAGATCTCGAGTGGTGTATTAGAAATATCCCCACATAAAAAAAAGATGCGATAGAAATGAATTCGAATAAAATGATGTTCTTTTTTAATACGTAATTGAATGTGAGATAAACATGTAATAATGATAGTTGATGCAACTTATAAAACACATTAAATAACAAAGAATTATTGAAGATCTAAATTATTGTCACAATTTTATGTATAATTCTTTTCACTGATAAATTTGTTGCGACAAGATCAAATTTACTGACAATTAATATAAATAGATATATACATATACAGCAATAAAACTTAATTTAACTGACAAAGTTGAGATGAATCGAGTCCCAACTAGAATTTTCCGCTTTTCTTACATGCCAATTCTTTTCGTCTATTTTTTCTCTTTTGTGGATGATTGTACACTGTGGTCGAAGGAATATGCTGGAAGTCCACCAGGGAGTGAGACCTCCACATGCAGACGTCCGGACAGGGCATACACTTGATGTTGAGATGTTCCACAGCACCCAAATGCCGCTAGCCGGACCAACTGACGAAGGTACTGCACAACTATGAAACTGGAGACTTGGAATTATCAGTTGAGCCCTATGTGACTGAATTCTTAGCATCCAGAACAACAAAAACATTAGGACTATGAGGTTCTGGTAGTTGGGAGAAACACAATCCTTGCAACACCCCTACACTTACAAGAGAGCACTTTCATGAGGAAGTGATCGAGTGATTTGTGGCATAAAACCATTGTACATGGTTTGTGTAACCGTCACAGGTTCGTTTGGCACTTGGCCGCGCTGATGCATGTCGGGCAGGAGGCCGTTATTTACCTAAAAGATTGTTCCAGGTGTCCGTTGGAACCTTTCTACTCTCGCAAAAGTAGAACGATTGATGTTTTGCACAATTTACCGGTTTCCACGAGAAACACGAAGAGAGCAGAAACACGAAGAGGGCAGCAACCACTGATACGCCTTCTACAGGCATGAAGAACTGGTAAGATAGAACCATTTCGTGTGCCGATTCCGCCCGCTCCAACCCATGTCCATTTCCCAAATACAAACGAGGAGGGGAGAGTCAAAGTGATAACAGTCTTTCCTTCATTGTCCGTCCATGGAAAAGCATAAAAAAAAAAAAAAAGTAAAATTAACACACAAGTGTCCCGATTCATGTGGCCTTCCTGAGATCAACGACGACCACGCTCACATTGTCTGCACTTCTCCGGGCCAAAGCTAGTTTTGTCAGTAGCATCGATGCATCGCTGCAGGCCCTGTCCGAGCTCTCGCCTCCCTCGTTTCCCGTGGGGGATGGTGGTGGTGGTGGTGGTGCGGCTATGCCTTTGAGGCACATTCGTGCAATGCCGCATGCAGTGTCGTTCGACACCACATCCCACAGCCCATCGCTCGCTAAAATCAAACACTCATCTTCTTCGGTCCGCTCTGTTATCGTGACCTCCGGTTCACAACTTACATATGGCTTCAAATAATTATCGCCTGCAATAATCACATTGATATTAAAAAAGGGACCATATCTTCTATCATATCTTCCACTTCACTTAATATATACACATGTACAAAAATGGGACCATAAATTAAAATAAAAAAATTAAAAAAAATGCAAGCACATTACCCCCTTATAAAAGAAAAAATAGCAATTTATCTCCATGTGATTTCTAAAATACAACAATTTACATTCTTATATTTTAAAAAGCATAGAGGATAAATTGCTATTTTATTTTTATAAAGAGGTAATTTACACATTTGTAAGATCACAAGAGAGTAAATTGCTAGTCACTCTAAAAAATACAATCCGTTCTCCAGCTAATTCTTATATTTTATACACATACACCTTCTATTTGTCTTTTGGCCGAGCCGGATTCAGAATAAAATTTGCCTATGTGTTGTTATCCTTTTCTCCTAAATTTTGACTTATGGCTCTACTGATCCTTTAAAACATTAAATCTCATTTATGGAAAATTTTCAATTCTTCGTTGACAAAAAGTTCACTCAGTACAAATGATAAAACTCCTCATAGAATTTATATAGTTAACCACTTGGCACCCTCATTTCAAAGTGTAATTCTTCAAAAAATGCCACAGAAGTCTGAATTTACTAACTCATTTCCAAAAAAATCTTATCCATATTAGATCTAGCCAAACCCAAACTCACACGAGTTACCCAAATTAGGTCTACCTGAATCCATCCAAACAATCACACAGCAAGCACGATGCACTAATCATGTTAGCAATCTAAACTGTACATCAATACACAATCACTTAAAAATGTATTACACTAATTATGATGTGTAATTTGGCTCAGATCTCGGTTGAACTCTAACTAGACTTTATTTGACTTAAAATTTCCGTTACTTATTTTTGATAAGTTACAACAAGCTCCTTTCAGGTTCAATATAATTGCAAATATTTTTATTATTTAAAGATTATCAATACCCCTAATTTTGATTGTCGTTTGACGATAACCGAATTCATTAGTCTCTATTGAGTGAATTTTTTTTTAAAAACTGATCAAAATACCAGATCATTGTAACTATCCAATTATTTATTTTCAATCTCTTAACTAATTTTTTTTTAATTTTCAATCATATTATTTCATTTTCCGTAATTTATTTTTTATTTATCATAAAATACTTAAATAATTAAAAAACAATAATCATTTATAAAAAAATTTAATAATCTACTGTGCAAATAAGTGAGATAGTACTTATGATATATATATATATATATATTACAAACTTTGCCATATTTTTTGAAACTTACCAATGGCTCTGGACATGGCGAGAACACCGAGAACCCGAGCTCCCTCCCAATAAATCACTCGGCCGCCAGCCGCTTGAATCCGGTTCAGCTCATCCGGCCGGTCTGGCTGCAACGCGTACGCTCAGATTATCGTACATGCAAAAGCAGCAAAACAATAGTAACAGTGAAAATCATAGCCAGGGCAGCAAGAAGAACTGACCTTGTGATCGGTGGAAAGAGGGACGGCCTTGCCATTCCTGCATAGCACGGCCCTCGAATCGCCGCAATTGGCGATGACGATGTGCTGCGGTGTAACGACGGCGACCACCGCCGTCGAGCCGACGGCGTCGCACTCCGGCGTCCGTAGCTCGCAGCGGCAGCTGACGGTGATATTGTCGACCGCGTTCTCGTTCCACGCAACAACTTCCTTGTCCATGCGAGTGAAGCTTCGCTCCATCACACGCTTCCACCAATCCTTGCTGTTTCGGTTATCTTCCTCCTCCTTCACGAGCAGCTCTTGCTTCACCATCTCGTGCAGTCTCTCCTTGCACTTAGAAGCCACCTGAAAATTACAAACAAATCGAATCAGTAAGGGAAGTCTGTTTTCTGTTTGATTTTTCAGTTGATTTGATTCAGCAAACACACGTACGTGCGAGCAGCCGTGGCCATCGTACACGCCAAAATAGTGAATGCCTGCGGCTGTTCCGTGTTCTCTCCGGCAAAATGAAGGGTGAATCGCGACCGCGTCTTCCATGTCTCGCCGCCGTCCGCAGACGGAGGCGATGCCGAATTTTGGGAGCACATCGCCGCCGTCTTCTGGGCTGGAAGAATTCGAAAGTATCGGACTCAACAGAACTGGCTGCAACTGTCTCGAGTCTTCTGGGCTCAAACTCACATGCCCATCACTATCTGTACTGCAATAATCTAGAGGCTTATCGTAATCCCAGAGCTCCAAACGGCGTCGCTTCAGTGCAGGATCAATCCTAACGCGGCGGAGCTCCATTCTCCGCCTCCTCGCTGCTCTGCTGCTATCCTCGCACGAGCCATCGCTCTCAACCGCGACCCCGCAACAGATCCCAGCCATTCCCCACCACCATCAAACACTTCACCTCTCCAAAATGTGTAAATGGGTGTTGAATAAAACTATCAAATGAACATCAAATAGTTGGAAACACAGCAATCATTGATTGATAGAAAGAGAACAAAATGTCGGAAATGAGAAAGAAAGATGATTTGCAGCATAAAGGGTTCGCAGACCAGAAGAGGACCCCATTTCAAAGGTAACTTACAACAATCAATGAACGCCTCTCTTTTTCAGTTCATCAGTTCTTATTAGAAACAAAAAGTAAAAGAAAAAAAAGAAAGGGAAAGGATGCTTAGGTGGGAGGGAGTGAATAGGTAGGATGCATGTGTCAAATCTTACGGCTGTCCTCGCCAGATGAAGAGTGAATCCTCGCCGTCTATGTGGTTCCACTTCCACCCGTCCGTTCAAACCCAACGCGTGTACCAGCTGCTCCTTTAAGCGCAGCAGTACGTGTGCCAATGGGAAGCGAGCACGCAGTTGTTCGGTACGACCGGAATTCGCTTTCACGCGGGCCCCGGGGTGGCGTTCTTCGGCGGGACTGGACACTTGCTGCTCATCCGGCCCCTCATTTGGTGGCGCGGGACACGTTTCAAGTTCTGTTGTTCTCTGCTTTTGTGGGATATTTTTCAATTTGCCTACTTTGGTTGACCCCCCACTCTCTCTACCCTCTAAGTCTAATTATGCTTATTCATCCATTCTCATTTCTCAATGGGATGAGTTTGATTTAGTTTTAGGATAAATTATGATTCCAACCCCTCTAAAATTTATTATAACTATTAGTATTTTTTCTATTATTTAAAAATTATGGATATCATCCTAATACTAATGTTTGATTAATAATTTATTCATTTTGTTAGTTTTTATCAGAACTTTTATATATATTTTGGGGTTAATTACATATAGACACTTTTAAAAATCGAAATTACACTTTTCTACAAAAAATAAAAAATACTTATATTCTATTCGAAAATTCACTATTTACACCTAATCCACTTTTATTAGAATTTGACGAAAAATTGCTGGTGTTAACAAAAAAAAAAAAAAAAAGTTTACATGAATTTTTAATTTGACCCCTTATTTAACATAAGAAAAAAATATAATGATGCTAACCTCACTATATATATATATATATATATATAATATATTGTATTTATCCCTTTATAAATACTAGTAGAAATCATGCGCATTGCACGTGATACTTATAATCTTGATAAAATTTATAAGTTTAATTAAGAAAAAATATAAAGTATTTTATAAATTAATAAATATTATTTTAAATGTAATAAGTACTTTATAAATGAAAAGATCTTATTCGTTAAATTTAATGAATTTAAACTTTTAATAATTATTGTAAATATAATCAATAAATTTTAAAAGTTAAATAATAATATAACTAATTAAATTGTTATGTAAACATATGGTTCTGTTATTCATTTTGCTAGTTTGATTTTGTTGGAGGAGAAACCCTCTTGCTCATGAATTTATTGATCTTTTTTATGTAATTATTTCTCATCTATCCACCGCTTGTCGTTTGAGTTTCAATATCATTTTTCTCATTCATCTTTAACTATTTTCATTATCTTCTGAAAGATATTGCATCATGTTTCTTATCAATTTGATGTATTTACATTATGAACTTTACTTGAAATTTGAACCAGTCAAAATTAAGTACTTAATTGATATTTTATTTTTTATTTTCTTTTGTAATAGGAAATGTGTATCTTTTTGTAGGTGCCAAACATCCACGTGAACAATCAACATTGATCTTTTTTTTATTAATTTTTTAAAAGATAATTATAAAAATATAAACATGTTATAAACTTTGAATTGTTTTGAATAAATATAGTTAATAATAATTATTTGTTTAAGTATTAATTTTTTTTATATGGTGTATAATAGTTGCAATTTATTAAGATATTTTTAGAAATGTCCTTAATGAATATATAATTTCACTACAGTTGTTGATTTTATTTATCAATTTCCTTCTTTGAACTTTGTTTGTTTTTGTATTACTAAGTTATTTATTTTGATGCAATTATTCAAAAATACTCTTAGATTGATTTGGCTGTAGTAAATTATATGCTTTTTGCTGTAAACCTTATCATCTTTTTTTGGGATCAATTTACTTATATCATAGTAGCTAAATTCATGTTCTAGTTTATATATTTTAAGACAATTTAATAACTTGTTATATTAAAGTTGAAAGCACTAATATTTCTCTTAATTTGAATAATCTCTTTAATTAATTTGTCATTAAAATAAATAAAAATAATTTTGTTTATGTCTTTTACTCAATTTTATTTCAACTTTGGCTCAATTAAATTCAATTATGTTAGTTCTTATATGATCAAACTAAACTATTATTTAAATTTAAACAATCAATTAACAATTCTTTTAAAATTCAAACTCTTTTAGAAAAATATGAGATTCAAAATTGCAAATTCTTTTGTATTACTCTTTCTTTAGAAAATATATAATCAATTATGGTATTAGCAAAGATATAACTAATCATAAGCGAAACCCAAGTGGAAATTATCTTGCAAATACATTCGGAATTGCATTATTTTTTCTTTTAGTTTAACAATTCTTGAGAAAGTGTGCTAGAAATTTTACTTAATAAGAAGTTGCTATTTTTTACTATAATTTCAAGTGGCCAATTTAGTTCTGTTATAAACACAATTTTAATTTTATAAAAAATATTATTTTATTTTAGTTCTCTCTATGATTTTAATATAACTATATCTTAGATTAATTTTCATAGATTTTCTTTAGCAATTAAAATATTCAAATTAAATTAAAAAACAAAGAGAAATCAACTCAAAATAAAAAAGAATCCAGGCACAATTTTCAAAATAATAATTTTTTAATGTAAATTTATTTGCCACACAACCTCATTCTTATGTCCTTAAACTTTATTTTAATCTCTCTTGGGATCTTGATAAATATTATTATCAATTGTTTTCTTCCTATTAAGTTAATCCAATACTTTTTTTCCTAATATTTTTTTCTATCTTTTGTGAAATTTTCTTTTAAACCCGTCATATATTTTGCACAACTTCTTACTATTAAATTTTGCTTCTTTCAAGTTTCGCTGCTCGAGGATATAGATCTCATTTTATTATTTTTTGTTTATAAATTTTATTTTACCAAACTAATTTAACTCAACAAATTTTGTACATTTGCATAATTGCATTAGAGTGTTTTAAGTTTGTATAAAGAACATTTTCTTTTTCCATGATTAAATTAACAAGTCATAAGTTGATGACATAATAAATTTAATTTATTGAGTTTCTCCCCTAAGTATTGAAGAGAAGGCAATTGAAAATATGAATTCATGGAAAAAAGATAAAGAAGGTGAACAAACCACAATTTATCCGCTCAAACATATATATAAATAGGCTAAAATGTATAAAACCCCTTATGTTTTAAAAAGTCTGCTGAAAACCCCCATTGTTTTAAAAATAGGCTAAAAGCCCCCTTGTGTTTTCTTAAATATAACTCAATCGCCTCCTTCTGTTAAATGTAACTAACGGCGTTAACTTTTTTATAAAATGACCGTTATACCCTTATTTAATATATATTACCTCTTATTTTAGCAACCGTTGGATTTTTTTGATCAAATAATGATCGTTAGATCTAATCAATTAATCTCAACCCTTAGATTTTAAAAAAAAATGAAAGGTTAAGATTTAGCAAAGTATTTAACTAATATATTTAATTTAAATTATAAAAAAAATTATTATTATATAAAAAAAGTAAAAAGAAAAACCTTACTACCCCCCACCCCTACCCCCACCCCCACCGCCCCCCGCCCCCTGCTGCCTACCCCCCACCGCAATCACCGCCGCCTCCCTCCTCCTCCCCGCCTCCCTCTTCCCCCGCCAACCCCGCCCGGCCCGGCCCCCCCCTCCCGCAGATAGGGGCGACGCCCGTCGCCCCCAAATCTGGGCGACGCGAAATCAGATCTGGGCGATGCGACGTCGCCCAGAAAAATTACTAGCCGTCGCCCATGGTTTGGGCGGCGTCGCGGTCGCCGTCGCCCATGGTTTGGGCGGCGACGACGGCGTCGTCGCCTTGCTGTACGGGGGCGGCGGATGTCGCCGTCGCCCCCTTTTTTATTATTTTTTCTTAATTAAATTTTTATTAATTAAATATATTTTAGTTAATTAAGAATAATTATAATAATTATAATAATTAAATATATTTTTAATTAATTAATATAATTTAAAATTATTGTTGTACTTAAATTAATTTAAATATGTATTTTGATTAATTAAGAATAATTTTAAATATATAATTCATTAAGGATAATTTTAAATAATTTTTTTAATTTCTAAATTTGAATTTTAAAATAACTAAAAAAAATATTAATTAAATTAAAAATAATTCATTGGAATACTTTTAAATTTAATTAAAGGGAAGTTTTAAATTTCAGTTTTAATAATTACAAAAAATATTTTAAATTTAAATAAAAAATATTATTTTTAATTAAATTATAATTTGAATTATTAATATTATATAATGGCAAAAAAAAAAGGAAGCTTCACACTTATTTTTGGGGGAGAAATGGAAAAAAAAAGACAAATAAGTCAAAATGTCCATATAAGGTTACATAGACTCATAAGGGGGTATTTTAGTCCAAAAGAATAGAAAATATAGACCTAAACAGCAGAAAAATACGCCCAAACGCACCAACCGCGCGTTTTCCCCACTCTCCGTTAATTGTTAACAGAATAGGGGGTTTTTTGTTGACTTTCACAAACACAATTGGGGTTTTAGCCTATTTTCAAAACACAAGGGGGTTTTTAGCTTTTTCAACAAAACACAGGGGGTAAAATGCATTTTAGCCTATATAAATACCAGGTAAAATCTATTTTTGGTTCGAATTTTATTATCAATTTCATTTTAGTACCCCGAGTACGTCAAATGACACAATTGGTATCCATGGTTTACCATTAATCTCAGTTTGGAACCCCATTGATGTTTTTCACTTATTTTCTATTATTTTGAAGTAATGACGCCTTGACATTAGATTTAAAAATGAAAAATAAAAAATATACTTAATAAAGTTTCATAAATATCAATGAATATATTATATTTTTATTTTATTCATCACACTTTTATTCTTCATATTTGGTTATTGAAATTATTATACTTTTATTATTTTTTGCATATTTTTTTATATTTATTTTATCATAAAAAATTCATTATTGAATAATAACTTATACAATAATCAAGTAAGGCCATTCAAATATTTTTTCTAATTAATCAATATAATAAATATATAGGACATAAATATTCATCGTCGAACGTATTAAAATCTAATTGCAAACTTCAAGTTTACTTCAATAGCTTAAATTTTTCATTATAATTTTTTAAAGTTAAAATGGAAATTGAGTTCTTTTGGAGGCTGCATGTTTTGAATTTTACTTTTAATATAATTAATTATTAAATAATGAATTGTCTTATAAATATGTACAAATAAGTTAGTAGAAAATAACAAAAATAATATTATTATCAAGTTAATAATCAAAATATAAGATTTGAAAGTCAAATGGTTCAAACAAAAAAAGAAACATCTTGATTGAAATTTATGCAAAAAAAAATTTGGTGCATTAAATTATTTTTATTTTTAGTACTAAGGTAAAATGATCATCACATAAAAGATAATATAAAAAATAAAAAACATCAATTGACTATGAAAGTGATATTAATGATGAAATTCGGGTACCAATTCAATCATTTGTATTTAAGTACTAATGTAATATTAATGATAAAACTTGAATTTCAAAATGAATTTTACTTTATAAATATTAGACCCATTCCGAATATGAAAATTTATGCTAAATCATTTTTACTCCTAAAATGAATAATTCGAATTATGTTTGAAGATGATACTGCTATATATCAGTATGTTCGAATAATATAATTTTGATTTATACAAAGTAAATGCTTTTCCCCATAATTTAAGAGAAATGGCATATAATTAATTCATATGATGTCAGTAACCATTATAAAAATTTAGTTAACGATACTACAAGAAATACAAATCTTTATCATGGCTAATTACCTTACTCAAAAGAG
Source organism: Sesamum angolense (assembly GCA_034509725.1). NCBI lineage: Eukaryota > Viridiplantae > Streptophyta > Magnoliopsida > Lamiales > Pedaliaceae > Sesamum > Sesamum angolense. Next base: position 6,533,519 of record JACGWL010000002.1, read on the forward strand.
TAAAATATTATGATAAATAATCATTAGCGCGAATTATACAATAACTATTAATCTTTATTTCAGTAGGCGAGGAAAAAATATTAGCTATTGTTAAAAACTATAGCAAGTGTTTTGATCATAGCTAAGAACTATGGTAAATACTTTGGGCATAGCTAAGATCATGGAAAATATTTATTTGCAAATTACTTATTTTTAGGCTTTTTAAGAATTCAAGTTCTCTTGTAAATATACGTACAAAGCAAACAAATGTTTAATATTTGAACCTAGAGATAGGTTTAATAAACACCATCTTTTCAAACTCAAGAAATAAAAAATATGATAAATGAAAGTCTGTGCTTAACTTACATATATCTATTATCTATCTTCCACTTGCGTTTGTTTAATACTAATATATGACCTATAAATGATGTTTTGAATAATTGGTATTTGGTTCAAACTTATAAATTAGTTGATAGTCTATTTGATTATTGCTTTTGAAAAGACAGTTTGAACATTATTTTTTTTTAATTTTAAGTTAATATCTATATCTGTGAAATGCTTTTGAAAAGTAATTTAAAAGTAATTTATCATTCAAGGTTTATTTAAAAATATAAAAGAAAACAAAACTTATGAAGCTCATTGTATTTGTTTGGTTTATTTGTAGTTGCATAAAACTTCAAACTTATACTTTTTCTATTGTAGCTAGTTTAATATAACTTTAAGGAATCAATTATCAATTGTTTCATAATTAACTTTTTCAATTATACCACAAATATGTTATTGAAAGGAAATTCCTAAACTTATTTATCATATTTAATTAAAATAAGCATACGTTAAGTAAATATTACCCAAATATTGTTATTAATAATCTTTTTGTGCAATATCTTTTTGCAAAGGCTTTAGATTAATAATTTTAGTTACTTTGTTTCTAAGAAAAACAATTTTTTTTAAATTTCAAAAGACTTTGAATAAATTTATCATAACTATATAAATATTGCAAAATAAAATGAAATAAGAAGAGGAATAAATACGATTAATCAGTTGTGGTTCATTTAATTTTTAATATGTACCAAGTTGGTAAGTTTTATGTATTAATTTGTGAATAGCTTACAAGACGACTTAATCAATAACTATATTTACAATGTCTATTGCAGTACTCTTGTTAATAACTATATTAATAAAACTATAACATGTAATAAAAAAAAGATTAATTACATTTAGGCCCTCTATGAAAATGCTATATTATACTTTTCGCTAAAGAAATTTTGAAATTATATTTACACCCCCTCCAGAAATTCTTGATTTACACTTGACCGCATTTTGTTAGGGTTTGAACAGAAAATGCTAACATAAGCCAAAAAAAAAAAAAAAAAATCACATAAACTTTTACTTTTTTCCCTCATGAAACAATCCCATGCATCTTTTTGTACTTATAAAGGAATAAATATAATATATATGGAGTAAGGTTAACACCATTATATTTTTATCATATGAAAAGCCTTAATGAAGGATAAATTAAAAATTTATGCAATTGTTTTTCCTAACGTCACCACTTCTCGTCCAAATGCTAACAAAAAGGATCGGGTGTAAACAATGAATTTTCGAGGGAGAGTAAGTGTAATTTCAAAACTTTTTTGAGACAAAATGTACGCATTTTCAGGGGGAGGGGGGGTCTAAGTTAATTAACCCTATAAAAAAAATTAAAAAGGTCGTTTTATCATTCATACTTTTATAATAGTATAGCCAATGTTTATCTATTATTGCATGCCTATTTTTTCTTATTTTTGTTTTCTTTTTTAAGAAATAAATATCTTTGGGGATGGTTTAGAAACAAAAATTACACATTTTTATATTTTTCTACAAGGAGCGATTTCTATCGTACATTGTTGAAAGATCAAATCTTGTACATGGATATTTTGTTTTATAATATTATAGATTATTAGAAAACCATATAATATACACAGTAATTACATCTCAAATACTCAAATTATATTTTAATCTATCTTATTACAAAAAAATATTCACTTTACATGATAAGTGATTTTAATTGATTTCATTTTTCTTTTAAACTGTGTTACTCTTTAAAATATTTATTTTATATGACAATTTATTTAATTGATTTTTATTTGTCATCTAACCTATTTTAAAATATCAAGTAATCTAACTAATTCTAATTTATATCTATGCCATAAAATTTATCAACATGAAATTCTTTCAAGTTTTATGATTTTTTTTGTCATCTCATACTTATCATAGGAGTATTTTTCTTATCTGATAAGTATATTATATTGTGAAATACAATAAATATAAAATGACATGAGTAAATAATTATAATATGAAAAGCAATAAATATGATAATGTGAAAAGTAATTGATAAGGGTAAATATGTGTAATGTGAAAAGTAGTTAACAAGAATTAATAAGTATATCATTTTACAAGTTTAACCTTAGAAAAAAATAATATTACAAGGTTAACTTAGTCCAATCAAAAAAAGAAAATAAACTTTTAGGTGATTCACACTTTTATATAGATATACATATAGATAAAAATATATATGAGAGTGTTGAATGAGGAAAAAATAAAAATTTATGTCATATTTTTTGCTTACAGTAGTATTTTCTGTCCAAATTCTAACAGAAAGCGGTCAGATGTAAATCGAGAATTTTGGAGGGGGTGCAAGTGCAATTTCAGAGCTTCTTTAAGAAAAATATAACTTAGCATTTTTAGAAGGGGTCTAAAAGTGATTAACCCTAAATTTTATATTAAATAGTCCAAAATACTCTTTGACCCTGAATTATATTTTATTTATTTTTAGAAAAATTATATTTTTTTAAAATAACGTTGTTTCTAACATCAAATTTTTATATTTTCTTTATAAAAACTCCACCTAACTTCTTTATATATATATATATATATATATATATATATATATATATTCGGCGAAGTAACATTTCCACCTCATTGTCCAAAAGTTACATGATTACATCACATATTATGAAGATATGATAATTTCTCAACAATGAGGAATATCTGTAATTATCAAATCTTATAGGAGTTTGATGTAATTTACCGTTCAGCTTTAACAAAGAGTTGAAATTAAGGTTTAATTGCATAAAATCCTCTGCATTATATTTTATTTGAAAAAATAATTTTGTGAAACGACAATCTCATCTAAAAATAAGTTGTTAGAGAGAAAAATCGACCACCTCGTCTGAAACAATACACAAAAAAAAAAAAAAAAAAAAAAAAAAGAATTTGGAGCTGATAAAATGATCGTTCCTAATAGAAAGGGTCATATTGAGGAACGGAATCACGTTGTTGACGTCACATCCCTCTTATATTTGATCCTTTAGTTTTGAAATGGCAAGTTCTTTATTGTAATTCAAATTATTGTGTTATAATTTGTCTTCCTATTACCATGCCAAAAACGAAACGGTAAAATATTATAGCACAGTTTGGAATGCTTTTGAAACCATTGGAACGGCCGGCCAATGTTAGTTGGCTACCTTTCCATAATGTAGTCCAACAACTATTGAAATATGAGGCAATGGAAAAAAACATTACAAAATGAGGTGCAATTTGATATAGTTTCAGTCCTTATAAATGTTTGTATTGCAATACTTGCTTCTAAGTATGGTATTTGTAGGATATAGTTTGTGTTCCAAGTACCTTTCCAAAATAAGTTATAATTTGACACTGTTTTAATAGATAAAAAATATTGTATTACAAGACCAATTCCAAATACATTACAACAACTAAAATTTAACTGCTATTTTTCCGTTCCAAACCGTGTGCCAGACCCCATTCCTAAATATGGTGCAACGGTTATATTCTAACAGCTAGTTGTGGAGTTCCAAGTACCATTTCAATGTCTTTTCCAAATTTTCTTATATAGATGTTGCTTTTGTTTCATATATTCTCACTCTCTCTCTTGCATTCTTATATAATTAATAGTAAATTTCATCAATCTCTTTAATTTTGTTGATACATTTTAAACTGTTTCAATCAGGTAACAACTTGAATGCTTTTTGGTCAATTGCAATGCATACAATTCTTATTAGTTGGTTATATTTATTCTACTTTTGTCAATTAAAATGTATGTCTATAATATATATATATATATATGTATATATATATGTATATATGTATATATATGTATATGTATATGTATATGTATGTATGGGTAGGACTCATCATATCATTTTACACTTGTCATTATTCAATTGGGCATAAAATTTTATTTATCTACAAATGCCTCCTCGAAACTTGTTCATGAACATCTATTGCAACGAAAGCTGCCTACATACCTCTTTGGAAGGATCAAGTCTTAATGTAATTCACTTAAATTTTGTTTATAGTTTATTCTCATATGAAGGAGTTTCCAATTAAATATATAGGTGATTTATATTCATATCAAGAAGTTTTCAAGTAAATTCATAAATAGTTTATACTCAATCAAGAAGTTCTTCAACTTGAATTTGTAGATAGTTTATATCCATATCATGGAGTTCTTCAAGTAAATTTGAAAATAGTTTAATTAGTATAGTGGATTTTCAATTTGGATATATAAATTGTTTATACTCATATCAATGAGTTCTTGACCTGAACTTACTTGAGTTTGTGGATAATTTATACTCATATCAAGGAGTTTTTCAAAAAAAATTGTAGATAGTTTATACTCGTATCTAGAAGTTTTTAATTTGAATGTAGTTTATACTCGTATCAAATAGTTTTTTATTTAAGTTTGCAGATAGTTTAAATTCGTATCGAGTTTTTAATTTGAATTTGTAGATAGTTTATACTCATCAAGGAGTTCTTTGAATAAATTTGTAGATAGTTTATACTCATATGAAAGAGTTCTTGACTTCAACTTATTTGAAATTTTTAGATAATTTATACTCATATCAAGGAGTTTTCATATAAATATATAAAGTTTGTACTCGTATCAAAGAATTCTTCAAGTTGAATTTATAGATATTTTATATCCGTATCAATGAGTTCTTCAAATTATTTATGGAGACATAAGATAGTTTGTTCTCATATTCAAGAGCATTGAGAATTATTTTTTTGAAGACATTAGATAGTTTATACTCATATCCAAAAATACTGGATAATTTATAAATTTCATGGTGTTGTACCATTATCATCATAATCATTGGCATCAACTGAAGATTTATCTTTCTTGCAATTTAAGTTCATTTCAGTACCATGCGCACGAATCGCTAGCTCTCTAAATGTTCTTGGTTGTATTACTTGAAGAATGTAGCAGTGTTTTCAATACATATTTTAAATACATAACTCGACTTTAGATATTTCAGATAAAGTATCTTCACAATTTTACAATAGATTTTATCCAATTATTGATGTATTCAAGCATCACATCTTTTTCTTGGTGTTGGTTAGCAAGTTTAATCATGTTAACATCACGTCAAATACTATAAAAACGACTGAAGAACTTGAAATTTTATTTAAAATCAATATACCACTCAAAAGTTGAATCTTTTGAGGATAAATAAACTGCTTGACTAAAAAATCTCCATTAGTTCATGCATTGTTGTATGTCTCAACGAAGTGAGCAATATATTGCCTAGGATCCCCATGACTATTGACTTGTTGAAACTTTAGAGGTTGATGGCTTTCAGGCATCCTCAGTTCCTCAATCCTTTTTGTGTAAGGCTTCATGTAAGATTCAAAAGTTTGAGCTCAAGTATGATATGTTTTTGCTATTACTTCGTTGACAGTATTCTTCACATGCTCAACAGAAACAAATTAATCCATCAATAGAACCATGACTTCCTTTGCTTGTATTGCATGAACCTTAGTATACTTTGAAACTGGTCATGAAGATTTTTTAGCTAATCGTCACGTGTTTGAACATGTTTCAGTAAATTTCCGACAGCAATAGTCAGTGATGCAACTTGTTCTTCCAATGAAGTTGTTTATACCATCATAACTGTTGCAATATCAACATTTGGGCTAGCTTATTATGCTTGAATCACATTATTTTTGAGCGAATATTTCTCTACAAATTCGATTTCTTGCTTTGCCCCATCTTAAGTGAAAGCTTGAGGGGAATTATAATAATATCATCTTTACTTGCCCCCACGTAATTATTTTGTTGAGGAGAAGCATCCATATTCCACATATAATATTTGTATTCGGGAGTTAGAAGTATTGTTCTTCATCTTTATTGGCTTTTCAAGTTGATTTATGATGAGAAGAAATGAGATGGTCCCAAATGGCGTGCCAAAATTTGTAATCACAAATCTTATCGTGTTTGAAAATCAAAACACAAAAGAATAATCACTAATAAAAATATATATTGATAAGTAAAAGATGGTACAATCTCTATTTAATCATCTTATTATTCTCTTCGAAAATTAAGAATTTGGCATTTTCCACGTAGTTCTCCTTTGAATTTGAATTTGACTTTTTATAACGTTAATACGAGGGCTCCTGCTGAACAAATCAAACATTATAATCTTGATTTTTGGTTTTGAAGAGTTGAATGTGAATTTACCACTTGAATCTCATTGAAAATTGAATATGGATATTTATAACATTGATTCGAGGCCTCCTGCATGTATTTACTAATCAAATCCAATAATTTGTTGCACCTTTGATGAACAACTCGGTCTCCGCCTTGACCATTTTGAATATTCTTGAATTTGAAAAACTTCATAAAGAGAATTAATTTGGCCTTCCTCTTTGGGTTTCTTCAATCTCTATGTGGATGTGTGTTTTGAATGGGCTATAAGGACCCTTTTATATAGGTGTCAAAAGAGGTAGAGTTTTGATGTACTTGAATATCTTTTGTATGATCTCTTCACAAAAGAGATAAATGCACCAAATATTTGGGATGACATGATTGATCAATTTGATATTATCTCTTTAATTAATATTTGTACTTTTTAAAGTGTTAAATATCAAATTATTTGTCTTGATTTGATTGAAATGAACATGCAGTTACTCCGCGTGGTATTGATTGATTGGCTTGAATCTTTGACTGCGAAGCATGATTTGATTCGCCAAAACACTTTAATTTTGGCACTTGGCGGTCATTCATTTGATGACCAAATATATATTTAAATATCAATTAAATTAACTATTTACACGTGAACTTGATTTAGTAAATCCTAATTATAAATAAAAAGAATATAATTGATTATTAATATATTATTTTATACTTGTTATCATTCAATTGAGTATGAAATTTTACTTGTCTACAACCTTTCCAGACATTCTTTCTCTATATCCTTCCTTGAGCATCACCAAAAATTTTATGAGTTTGAAGTGTGTAAACAAACTACTATGATAGTAATCCATCAAAGCGAGCAAGGTGTGTCCATAATTGGAGCAAGGTCGATCATTTGGGTGACCTTGGAGGATGCAAGAAAGATACGTTCATATTCCAATCGAGCTAAGTGCTAATAAATGAGTTAGATCTGAATACGTGAGCGTTTCGCTGTCACAAGTTAACGGGTCCACAATATGTTCCTACATGATTAAGTGTTTTTTCATGCACATAAATTATTATAGGCGAGATATTATTTGATTTTTCATTATTCTCCAATAATTACCTTAGTAGTGTTTCCATATTTTGCACGTTGCATTTGCATGTAACACTGTCTCCATTCTTAATAATTCATGTGGTACATGCAACCATAAGCACGATTTATTTTAAAATTATGGGTAAATTGCATGACACCCTCGCTATCTTGGTGAAATAGCGTTGTTCTCCTATATTAATATTATAGGCAAAAAGCTCCTTATGTTATTTAAAATACAATCGGAAAATCCCTTTGGTAGAAACTACTGAGAGTAGCATGTTAAGAATTTGGTTCGATTTTATAAAAAAAGAAAAACAAAAAAAATCAATTTTCATCGGTTGGTTATTTTTTCGTCGTTCGGTGATCGAACCGAATCGAAAAACTGAATTTGTTTTATATATTTTAATTTTATTAATCATAGTAAAATATATTATTATATAATATATTATATATTTTACTTTTAACTTCTAATTTATTATGTCATTGAACGAACACATCGATGTAATTCGCTATATGTATTATTTGAATATTGAATATTGTGCTATTAAATTTGAATTTAAAATTTTATTTTGATTTTGGATTAAATGAATAGATTGTTATTGTGTTCTTTTTATTTGAAATTTTGAATTGTAATCATAAATATTTTATTCATTGTACATTCTATTTTTTATATTTTTGTACAAATATTCTTGGATAAAATTGGAAAAATACTAAAATTATTTATATAAAAATTTTAAATAAATCATTTTTTTTGTTCAAAAGAGTTCAGTTATAACCGAACCGATCGAGGATGTCCTGTTCGGTTTCGGTTCCGGAATATGGCGAAAGGTTCGATTCGATTCACCGAACGGAACAGGCCTAACTGAGGGTATTTGACACTCGTGTATGTGCGAGTGTGTTTCGTTTTTGGCCTTTTTAGGGTTATTCTATGTTTGAAAATGTCCATTTTACCTCCCTTTTTTCACATTTAAATATATTTTATATAAATTAATTATTGATTAATTTAAATATATTTTAATAAATTTTATTTATTTATGGAATATAATTATAAAATATCTAAATACCTAAAAAGAATATAAAAACTTTAAAATGAAAAATCAAAATACAAAAAGTAATATACTCAAATTCACTTTTTAAATTTAAATATTTTGTATAAATATAAATATAAATCAATTATACAATTATATATATTAACTTAATCAAATTATTATTACTTTAAACATAAAATAAATTATATTTATTTATCGAATATATTAATTAAGCATCAAAATACAAAAAAATTATATTATTTTTTTAAATTATATTATTTGATACAAATAATGTTTAATTAAAATGATCATTATACATTTTTAGTAGTTTTAGATTTTGAAAACATTATCATTTTTTCTTATTTTTTAAAAAATATTAAAATAATATGCTTTTTCTCTTTTCGATTTTTTTCTCCGCCTCGCCTCCCCATCTCCACTGGCTACCTCTAACGGTGGTTGCCCATTGCCCTAGATTTCGGCGACGACAATGCCTGTAGTCGCCTGGATTGGGGATGACTTCGTCTAGATGAGTGAGTGATTGTCATAGCCCAAACAGGGAGGCGATGTCGCGTCTCTCCCTTCTATGACAGAGGCAGCGACAACGCCAAGCGCCGCCTCTATATATAATATGTATATATATTGTATTGTATATGCATAGTGTATAAATAAAAAAAATGTAATTTTAGGTTACTTAAATTTTTTAACCGTTCATTTTTTTTCCTATTGAAGATCAGGGGCTGTCATTAGACTCATAACAAGGGTATAATAGGTGATTCAATAAAAAAAATTAACGACGTTAATCCTGACTAACGAAAAGGGAGAGTATGCTTAATTTTAAAAAACACAGGGGACTTTTGCCTGTTTTTTTAATATAAGGAGGTTTTCAACTAAATTTTTAAAAAACAAGCAAATTTTAAGCAATTTACCTAAAAATATTAAAGATTTATGAGGGAAGAAAACATCCGGGCCTGCATTGTGTAATTGTGGATAGTTGATAATTCAAGTATTCTGACTTGAACTGTTTGATTTACTTTCTGAATACAGTGTCTTGAACATATATATATATATATATATATTCTTTAAGCCAGAGACAGGAGCTTGTGAATTCTCCTAAGCCCTCAACCAAATTAATAGAGCAGCTTCCAAGTGCTGAAAAAGTTCAAATTATTTGCACAGGTAAAAGTTTCATGGTCATGCATCATCATATACATACACATTACAACAGCTAAGAATCACAAAAACGTGCTGTTGGCCAAAGCAATATCGTTTCAACAGACACTTGATACTGAAAGAATCATCTACAGGAGGAATGTTTGTGTTGCCCACCTGCTGTCTTGCAAAGCACCTTTCTTTACATTTCAAATTCTGAAGGACTTAATCTCAGAAGTTGATTATACTCGTACAAGATTGTAATTCTAGTCATCGTCGATATAGATGGTTTCCTGCTGAAATAAACCACCAAACACCTTCCTTGTTTCTTTCTTGGAGTCTGTTTGTTTAGCTTTTGGTTGTGGAACATCCTTCGGCTGCCGAGCTGGCTTTTTCACTACTGCCTTGAGGGAAGGCAGAGACCGAGCTTTGGCCTGTCCACGGACTGTGGCAATCTGCACTTTTGGTTCATTATCGAGCTTTTGAACAGCTGATTTAAGCTGCGAACTCAAGTTTTCCCAAGATACACCTTTGGCTTTTTCCAAGAAGCTCTCGACCGATGCTCCTGCAGCTTCTGCTTTTTTCTGGGCTTCTGCTGCTAGATTGGCAGCTCGAGCTTCTTGCTCTTCCAGCTTTTTCACCTCTTCCTCGAGCTTCCTTGTTGCTTCAGCTGCTTCACGAGCTTGATCTGATGCTTTGATAGCTTCTTCCTCTGCCTTTGCTTTTGCAAGGGCTTCAGCATATGCCTTTCTTCTTCCATCCTCCGGAATGGCACTGTTGGCATCATGTCAAACATTTTAAAACTTGTTCTGATTGCTAATAGAGATAAGGTCTTCTTTATAAATGGTCATGTTAACATAATACAGGAATATGGTTACCCGAAAAGTTCATCAATGGCCTTCGAGGGTGCTGATGGATTGGTAAAGACCTCAACGACCTGAACATTGACAAAAAATGACAGATCAAATGGCAAGGTAACATGACCACTCTCTCTGTCTTGGAGAGTCACAAAAAACGAAGGAAAAGCACATCTAGTCTAACATAGAATATGTTTTAGTATCTGTATAGTCCATAAACAGTAATCAGAGAGATATTTTATCAGCATAACCTGTGGAAGAGAACTCTTAAGGTCATAAAGATCACATCACAACTGGTATTCAATTCACTTAAATTAACAATACCCCTTATTTGCTTTGAGTTAAACGTACATATATTTAATAGAAACAATTGAATTGAAACACACTCTTTTGACACGCAACAGATTTCTTTAATTCACTCTGTCATAGATAGTGAACTGAACAATAAAGAAATATACAGATTGATGAGTTTCAAAGAAGGATTTTCTTTTTCCTGCTTCACCGCAGTATGAACTCATTTGTACGCTAATGAATACCTTGTTTTCTGCAACAGCTGTGTTTGTAAAGACATCAGCCACCAGTGAAGCTATCTGTGATTTTGCAACCTGTTTCCAAGAGAGAATAATAATTTGTGAGGAACCTAAAACAGACAACATGTACTAGAAAACATATTAAGGAGTAACAGTCCAAATATGACTCTTTTGGCAGCCACAGCCACTGATGTGCATTTCTAACCGAAAATCCAGGATAACACTGAGTCAGTGAAACTTGATTTTACTGTATTTTCCTGAAATGAAAAATGATATTGCATACATTACATTACTTTGTAGTCGTTCGCACCAGCATTTCCTTCAGCCGCGACAACAAGATTGTATGAACTCTCAGGGGAAAAGTCTTCCGTTAGGCTGGTCTTTATGAGAGTGTAGCTAACATCAGTTTCCACCACTTTCTGCAGAAATTCTGCTATTGTCAAGGGCTGAGATCTCGAGAAGAGGTTATTGAAGAAGGATGAGATACCATCAAGAACATTATAGGTGGAAGAAATTGCAGAAGATCCATCATAGACTATTGCCACATGACCGACGTTTGCCAGTTGTGCAGCCTCAATCACTTGCAGAGCATCAGACGTCGTTACTTCAGCACTTGGCCCATTCTCTGCTGGACCAATTGTGACTACAACTTTGCTAGCATTTCCAATTGCTTTTGCAATTGATTCTGCATCCTCAAAACTGGAATCAACAGCATTCAGCCTCTTTGATTCGTCATTAGAAATGATCTGTCATGATAATCAAACTACCAAGTATTAAGTCCTAATAGAGGATAGCACTATCCTTTGTCATACATTAGCAAACAAAATAAGCTCTTCCTGTGGCCACTAGCATCACTTGATAGAGCTGTTTTTCTTCATTAGTGCCACATTTAGACCCTGGATCTTGGCCACGGAAGAATGGGAATAGAAAGATAAAGCAACAAACTAAAATCATAATTGTTTATATAACAGTTTTTAACTTTTTCTACTACTTATCTCCACAAGTAGCAATTTCTGCAAACACTCCCTTAATTGCTTAAGTTACATTCCTCTTCAACTTCATTGTAATGAACAAATAATGGAAGGTGAAAAAAACGATGGATTTGCCAGTACCACATATCATTTTCCAACCAACTATTACAAGTCCAGCACTACTTTTTCCTGCAACCCCACAAAAGAATAGCAGAGATTGTTGAAAATCTAACCTTGTACTTGGCGGCCAGACGAGCCAACTCTTGGGCAGCACCAAGGTCAGGCACACCAGCTCTGACACTAAAACCCTGGCGGAGAAGTGTTTGGGCAATGCGGATGCCTGCCTGCCCAGTCGCACCCGCCACGAACACCGTGCCGGCGTCCTTGCGCCTCTGCCCTCCAATACCCAGGCCCGACGACGGGTTGGCCACCACTGGAACCAACGATTTCACATCAGGCAATTTGCTGAAGTCAAAGCGAAAGGGGCTCGAATTGCCTGAACTCTGGGCTTCGTCGGGGGAAGAATCATCGGCTGTTTTGCCGAAAGGCGAGAAGGGTCCAGCCTTTTTGGCGAAAACAGTTAGCCTGTGATTCTTGGGACTGATTCTTGAATGCGGGGTGGTAGATAGAAGGAAGGAATTTGAAGTAAGAGTTGGCGCCATGAATGGATATAAGAGGAGAAGAACAATAACAGATGAGTTGAGGTTTCAGCTTTTAGTTTGTTTGTAATCCATTCATCGAAATCCGGTTCTGGAAATGATGACGATAATTGTCCATAAGGGAATGAGAGAGCCACAGACAGCGCGCAGGCCAACCTCTGTGCTGCGAGACTCTCTTGTTTGAGTGGGCAGTGGCAGTGGATGGGGAGAAGGGACGTGCCGCCCAATCAGTGTGAGCCATTTGGTTGAGATTTATCTACATAAATCAGTCGGGATATTGCTCACCAGACATTTATAACATTCAAAAATCAGCATGAGAGAAAGTGATATGTATAATTGTGGGGATTTTCTTGGATGCTCCAATCGGATTGGGTTTTCTATTTTAGATTAGTTAATACTAATACAGCATAAAAGAATTATAAGTTTTAAAATTTAATAAATATTATGTTATTAATAATTCAGAATTTATGATATTAGAATAAGTATAAATAATCTAAAAGTTAATATAAAATAGTAAAAAGTGTAATGTTAGATTTTAGAATTGAGTAAATGACAACTAGCTTTTCTATGGTTCGACATAATTATGAATAGCTCCACGTTATTTAGAAAATTATCAATGCCTCTTGTTATTTGATGAAATTATATATATGAAAACTTCTAATTGTCAAGTTTGTTCTTGATATATAGTTTCTATTTTTAAGAAAATACTAAAAATGTAAAAAGAAAAAAATTGGAAGAGGTGAATGGAAAATTTTTAAAAATTATAAAAAGGAATGTCACTTAGCCTGTAATCAAGCATCGGCTCATATTTTCCTTGATGCTGGTTAGCAAGTTCAATTATACTAACAGTACGCGAAGCACTGTAAAAGTGATTGAAAAACTTATTTTGTAAATCGTCCCAACTATCAATACAATTTGCTAAAAGATCAATATACCAATCAAAAGCAGCGTCTTTCAAGGATAAAACAAACTGCTTGACTAAAATATCTCTATCGGTTTCAGCATTGTTGCATGTTTCAACAAAGTGAGCAATATGTTGTCGAAGATCCCCATGACCATTGAATTATTGAAACTTTGAAGGTTGGTAGTTTTCTGCCATTCTCAGTTGCTCAATCCTTTTCGTTTAAGGCTTCACATAAGATTTGAAAGCTTGACCTCGAGTTTCATATATTTTTGCTATTGTTTCATTCACTATATTCCTCACATATTCAACAGAAATAAATCCATTGATAGAGATAGAAATTCCATTGCTTGTATTGCATTCAACTGAGAAATCTTGCTCTTCAAGTTCATTCAACGTTAGGGTACTTTGTAACTTGTCGTGGAGTTTGTTAAGCTGGTAGTTGCGTGCTTGAACATATTTCAATTAATTTCCTACTGCAGCTGTCAATGATGCGATTTGCTCTTCTAGTGAAGTAGTTTGCACCATCATGATTGTTGCAATTTCAACTTTTGAATTGTTGACGATGAATGATCATATTATCATCGAGTAGATCTTTCTCCGCAACTTGAGCTTCTTGTTTTGTCCCCAACTTAAGTGAAAACTTGAGAGGTTACGCAATAACGTCATCTCTACTTGCTTCCACATGATTGTTTTGTTGAGAAGAAACTTCCAAACTCGACATTAGATATTTGAAATTTGGGAGAGTTGGAAAGATTATTTTTCATTTCCATTGGCCTTTTAAGTTGATTTGTGATGAGAAGAAATGAGAAGTAAAGATGGTCCCACTGAGCATGCCAAAATTTGTGAATGTTAATTTTATCGTGTTTGAAAATAGAAAAACACTAAAAAATTATCACAAATAAAAATATATATTTGATAGGTAAAAGTGAGTACAATCTTTAGTTAATCATCTGATTCTTCTCTTCAAGAATGCATTTGACAAATTCAAAAGTAAAATCTTCTTATAGATCTTCGCTTGACTTGAATTTGAATTTCTATAACGTTAATTCGAGGGCTCACGCCTGTAATACCGAATTAAGCGTTATAGTTTTGACTTGGAGTTTGATGATTTAAAAGTGGATTCGTCACTTGGATCTTCTTGAGAATATATTTGAATATTTATAATGTTAACTTGAGGCTTAATGCATGTAGTCCGAATTAAACGCTATAATTTGTGATGCACCTTCGACGAAAGAGTCAATCTCCGTTTTGAACGCCCTTGAATATTCTTGCACTTGAGGAATTGCATAGAGAGAATTATTTGCGTTCTTCCCTTGCTTTGCTCTGCTCTTCGTTCTCTAGCTCTGTGTGTTTTGAATGAGGTCCAGAGACCCCTCTACATAGGTATCAAAGAGGTACAATTGTGATGCACTTAAACACCTTTCGTATTATCTCTTTATAATTTAATTTAAAAGATAAATACATCATATATTTAAAATGATATAATTGGTCAATTTGACATTATATCTTTAATATTTGCATTTTTTAAAGAAATCACAAATATTTGTCTTGATTTGATTGGAGCGAACATGCAATTGTTCCACATGATGTGGTCTGATTGGATAGAATCTTTGACTTCAAAGCATAATTTGATTGGCCGGAACGCTTCATTTTGCCACTTATTAATTTGATGTCAAAATATATATATATATATATCAAAATATCAACTAAATTGACTATTTATACTTGAAATTAATTTAGTAAATTCCAAAATACAAATACAAATTGATAATTGATATATTATTTTACACTTATCATTTAATTAGACATGAAATTTTACATGCCTACAAGCCCATCTCTCTCTACTAGAACTAACCATATCCACAATATCCCGCTTGGTCAAATCCACAGCCCAAATCTACACGTATGGCATTTCTCGAAAAGCAGTCGCACACAGTCAGAAGCACTTACCACCGAGCTTGTCCTATGAGCAATCGGGACACTTCTTCAGCTTCTACATCTAACGCCACAAGGGATGTACATTTTTGCAATGCAGAGAATGAAGATGTGGGTCATGCAATATTCAAATGCACCTTCACGTGACAAGTCTGGTATCTTACATATCTAGCACAGCAGGTGATTGCTAACTGGACTGGCAATGTAACAAAGAGGAAGTCTCCAGCTCATCGAGACCTCCCTCACAAAGAAATAGGTTAATTTGTTACTTGGGCCATTTGGTGGGGAAGATCTTTGACAAAAAAAAAAAAAAAAAAAAACATGAGCCTAGACGAGATTGTGAGATTTGTCGTGATTTCTCACGTCTAAATCCTAGTTATTTTCGTATCCCTTCTTCTGTCCCTACTTTTTAGAGAAATAGATATAACACTCAAATTCCAAATTAATCAAAACCAAATGCTAAATTGACTTGGACAGAAAAAGGTTCACCAGATTCAAATTTCAAATTCATTAACTGCAAATACTAAACTAATTAACTATAAGAAACTTGAAACAAATCCCTGCCTCCCTCCGCTCATCTGGAGCCTAGAAGTCAAAGTATGGCATTAGACTAAAATTTTCTATGTTCACATCCAAGTATCATATTCCAGGCAACTTAATGGGAGCAAACCGCACTCTTTTCGACTAGGCAATACACTATTCCCTTACATGCAGTAAATGCAGTAAATACACTAGGACAGACATGGCAATACACTATTCCCTTGCATGCAGTAAAACTGGAAAATTGATCTTCTGAGTTTATCTAATCTAATAATAGCATGCAGATGTGCATGAATAGGTTGAACAGTGATATTTATAAGCAATGTTGAATAGGCACTGCTTGCTTAGCAAGATGATATGCTGCATCGTTGCCTGCTCCAAATATGGAACCAAATTTCACATCCATGTTTGCTTGGCATTTCTTTATATAGACCACTCGCTGTTGTTAGGCACCAAATCCCTATTCTAGATTACGCCAAGTGAAGCACAGCCACTGCATCCATGCTACTGATAAAGGACTATAACCAGGTTCGAGTAAAGAACTTCTCAATCTTAAAGATCAAAATCCAACCTACTGTATTAGCTCTCTCCCAAAAATAGCAGTATACACCAATCACTCTAAAGGATGTACTACATCAACTGAAGTTACCTACACGGATCATCCCCATTTCATCATCCAATCTTCCCCAGGGGAATCACCAAGTTTAACAGAAATGCCAAACCATAACATATTCCTCTTCTGTCTAATCTCCTCAGCTATATGGACAAGCTCCAGACTTAAAGCATGGGGCACATCAAGGAAATACATTTGGCCGCGTTTACTTTGTAGTTCTCATATTTTTCCAGTGGCATAATCCCTGATCTATGAGCATTGCAGACCACAGGACTCTTGAGTTATTTTACCCCTTCCTCATATCAACCTTCCCTAGATTCCAGTCCTTGTTCTCCTAAATCCACAACAATTAACGATAATTAAAGTATTCACGCTCTCAGAAAGATTTCAGGACGGGCTCTCTATAAGCTTCTAAAAACGAATAAAAATGATGTATCTCAAATTGAGAAATTCAGTAGGATACAGAGCCAGTTGAACAACAAAGCACACATACAAAAGACATCTCAGGTGAAAGATGTCTGGAACCAAAATATGAATAACAAATCAATTTGCTGATAAAAATCCTGCACATAGCAAATATGTAGAAGATTCTGCCTTTACAACCGACTTGAGCATGGTTCTCTCAATGCTAATGCATAGGTTTTGAAATACCAAAACTAGAAGATGTAGACTTCAGTTGACAAACTCCCACAGCAATAAAGCAAAATCTCGCTTAAACTTCACAACCTAATAAGAACGGGGAAGCTGCTGGTATTGATATTAGGACACCAAGCAATGATAAATGCAACATACTCTTGACTTGAAAATTAAAGGACTTCATAACAAACCAGTAACCTGGGGATCTGCATAAGCAACATGACCCTCCAGATAAATCTAACAGAACCAAAAGAACTATCTTCAAAGAAGTTATAGGTCATGCAAAATACAACCTACAAGCCCCAGGCTCAAGAGAAGAATGAACATAAGTAACAAGCAAGTGACAGTACGGAATTTCATAATTGAGGAATGCTCAAATCCACTTAAAGGAAGTGAGGCATACAAGGGCAGTTGCTTCCAGTTAAGAAAAATGCCCAGAAGTGCAGCAGTTCATCTGATAGCTTATAAGTAGAAAATAAGACAAAATATCTGGTCAACTATAAAACTAATTTGAAGAGACAAAAAGTGATGCAACTCCAAGTACCTCAGAGTCACAACCAACATAAACAGCAGCCCTCATACAACCTAGCGACAGTTGCAATGTACAAAAACAATTTTAGAAGAAATATGAAAATAAATATTAACTGAGAAAAGTCAGCTCAGAGAAGTTACAGACTACTTGACCAACAATTCGGAATTCAAATGTCACCAGGCCGGCATTTACATCACCACTGGTGCGCAATTACCTGGGAGAATTCTCAAGCTGCCAATCATTCAGAGCTAAATCAGTACTTCAATAGAACTATGTGCAATAAATAAATCTTAGCCAACTAAATCAGTTATCCAATAGAGATAAACTAGGGATGTAAAACTTCACCTGTTTGACTAGTCCAAACTAAGTAGCTGCAAAGGGTCTGCTCAACCAAGTCATCTATGTGGTAATATTCATATCTATCAATTAATGAGAAAGCACCTTTAGTAACAGAGTTATACTAGGAGAAAAACTGCCATGACCCTCATGATTATATCAATCACCCCAGAGATTAAAAAGGCTACAAAAGCCAGAAGTGAGAATCTGATAATCTTTCTATATCATAGTCTATAAAACTGAAACTCAGGCAAGATGAGCAAATGAAATATGTAATTCTAGAACAAAAAGGTGTCAAGCATGAGAGGCCTCAGCCAAGCATTAGGATAATCAATATCCAGACATCATATAGCTTCAAGAAACAACAAACATATTCCCAGCAAAGGGGAAGGCATAGATTACCAGAAAATTAGCAGAAAGTCAGCATAAAGTTTCACTCAAGATACTAGCTCAGAAATCCTCATTTATCCATTTCAGCTGCCACCAGTAAAGACAGATCACATTAAACAGATACAAGAGTACATTCATCCGAAAATATATAAGGTCTAGTAACAAGGAAATAACGATAACAAGAACATATAACCAATAACATCTAAATATTCGAGAGCATCAAAAGTTCAATTGCCAAAGCCCTTTTTGGCTCGAAGCGACTCAAGAGCCTTCTCACGAAGTTCAATCTCAAGCTTCTTCTGCTCAGACTCTGTCTCCTGAGTGTTGCTTGCTCGTGAGTCTCGCCCTCGAACACTTTCATCTTCAGAATGATCTCGCCCAAGATCTGATGATGAACTACCCGCATCATCGATCTCAGTTTTAGCTTCTCCGCACGCCTTTCATCCCTTCTACGCCGTCTTTCCTCCCGCCTTCGACGCCGCTCCTCCTTTTTCAATTTCTTTTCTTCTTTTCTTCGTCTTTTGGCCTCCTTTCTCTCCTCATAAGAATCATAACTAGAATAATCATCTGATTCTACCTCTTGCCTATCTGACTTCTTGTGCTTCCTCTTTTCTTTGACTTTAACCGTCTGTTCATCTGTTTCCTTGGAAGGAGAATCCAGCGAACCATTGCGGTCATTCTGCTCGGACTTCCTTGACAACTTAGGCGCACCTTTGCCTTCATCTACCCATTTTTCTTATCCTTAGCTCCAGTACCATCATCACCATATGATTCACTTCCTTTAACACTCAAACCAGTGGTTCTAGAAGTTGTTGACAAGTGTTGTCGTTCATGACGTTCTTTGTTATCCACCCTGTCAGGAAGCCTGTTACTACCCACAGACATACAAGCAGAACATACAGCAAATTAGGTCAGTTTCAGAACACCAATAGACCAAGATAAAAAACATTGCAGCAGCAGCAACCTGTCCTGAAGTTGGGTCTTCCTTTGTACCATCAACAAGACATGGGATTCCAGCAGACTCAGTTGAGTCCCTATGACGCACAGGCACTGGAGAAATTTTCCGTGAGGATCTATATTTGTGGTCTCCAGTCTCCCTAAGAAGTGAACAATTCTGAACTTAGAAACTTGCATGATAAAAGATAAGAAGGTTCATCATTTAAGAAGAATTCATGCAAAACCTGCTAGAGAATTTATTCTCGTCATCTGCACCTGTCCCAGAACTATCATGATGAGGTTTCTGCCCTGCAGCTTTTCGCAAAGGGTTCGGGCTCTCAGGAACCATTCTTTCCCTCTTTTGGTGAGAACTACCTCGAGGGCTAGTTGACCTGCAAGAATGAACTCCATAACTACCAATTAAATAATTCTATATCAAGTCGTAGAAAGCTTAAAATTATGCAAGGCATTTTGACCTTCGTTCTTCACCATAACTTCTGCCCCTAGAAGCATCAGATAAAAATGGGGACCTCTGTGTAGAAGGTGAGAAGTCTCGCTCTTTTCTACGTAAATTATTTTGATCCAGCATATCCCTCTGTGGGGACCTCAGAGAAACCATGGGCCTCCCTTCCACCAATCTTGTTTCCTTACAATTCTCAGATGGGGATTCAGATTCCTCACTGGGAGAAGCACGACGAGCAGGAGCATATTTCTCATGTCTTCTGCACAAGTTACAGAGGGATTAAAGCTGATGTGATAGGAGAACATGATCAATTTGGTTGCAAGGCACTCAGTCCAAGAAGCAAAAACTTAATAACTTCACATTGTATACTTGCCCAACCATAAGAGATTTTGGCAGTAATAAATCTAGTTCATGAGTAAAGTGGGCAACCATATTGTGTTGTAACAATAAACATAATTTACAAAGGTAGACATCTCTTTAAGACATTAAGACCCTGGTATTGCTTTGTATCACACACTTCCCTTATGATTAATATGCAAGAGGCCAAGACAATTGCTTCTTTAGCTGCTGCTGGTACTAATGTTTGCATCAATGTACCAATAATATTGAACCCTTTTTGACTGCACTAATAGATGTAGAAAAAATCAGCAGACAGTTGCACAGTATTACAATTCATGGTAGGGCTACAAGCTGTAAGAGAACTTATATTTTAAGCTCTCTGAGAGAACCTCTCTTAATGTTTAGTTAGCTAGCTTTATTCAGGTTTTTGCAGGTGGATGGAGTAAAAGTTGGAACCATGAACTGTCAGATAACACAAGCAACCAGAACAAGACCTTATTTTCTTTTTCCTACTGGAGTCATAGTTTAAAAGAGGGCACACAATGTCAGAGTCATTACCTTCTTCCCTGCATCTTATATTTTTTAGCAATGTAGCTCTTTTCTACAGAATACAGAGGGAACACAGTAACCGAATTCTTATTCTGAAAAAGATCAATTCAACCAGAGTTTGTGTGGCTGTGACACCATTATTTCGAAGTGTGCTTCCAGTTAAGTTACTTGTCTTTTTTATCCAGATAAACTCTCATTTTCTCCACATGAAATGCAGCACTGAAATGGTAAAGAATAAACTTATCAAACTGCCGTACAATAGTCCTTTGGTTATATTTCTGTCTGTCACATCACCAAAAGATTGTCGTTCATCAATTATCACTGTCATATATATAGGCAGTCAAAGTATCTAAAATACGAGGTTAACCATAGTGCATGCCAAATATAAGCTCTTAAGGACCAACTCTAAATTGACTGAAAACAGATAACAAAAACAAAGCACCTGGCTCTTTCTCCAGAAGATTGTACAGGTGATCTCGCGCTTCTTGGAGATCCTCTCCTCACAGGTGAGAGAGAACTGCGACGGACATGGGAGGGGGAACTTGATTCTTGAGGAGAAGGAGATCTTCGACGGACAGGGGTAAAAGATCTTTTTCGGCCATGCAAAGAGGACCTACGTCGAACTGGAGATATAGATTGCTGATGAGGAATTGAAGGAGAACGATGGTACCGCCTTCTTGCAGGAGATGGTGAGCGACGAACTGGAGATGGCGAGCGGCGCCGCAATGGAGATGGTGACCTGCGACGTACAAAAGGAGATCTTCTCCTCATAGGAGACAGTGATCTGCCTTGCATAGGAGACAGGGATCTACGTCGTACAGGAGATGGCGATCTGCGTCGTAAAGGCGTCCGGGACCTATACCGCATTGGTGATCTTCTTATTGGTGTCCTTGACCTACGGCGCACAGGGGATCGTGATCTACGTCGCAAGGGAGATCGAGATCTGTGATGCCGCGGAGAACGGACCCTATACCGAACAGGGGAAGGAGATCTGGAGCGTGCATGAGATGTTGATCTTCTCTTGGAATGCAATGATCTACGCCAGGGTGAAGGAGAACGCCGAGTAATATGCCTCCGACGAGGCGTGACAGACCGCCTTGGTGAAG
Organism: Sesamum angolense; assembly: GCA_034509725.1. Lineage (NCBI taxonomy): Eukaryota > Viridiplantae > Streptophyta > Magnoliopsida > Lamiales > Pedaliaceae > Sesamum > Sesamum angolense. The sequence goes on from JACGWL010000002.1 coordinate 6,555,521, forward strand.
AGCGACGCCGTCTTTCGGAAGAAATGGAGCGACTTCTTGACAGTGTTCCTGAGGTGCTGCTTGACCTCCGCCTTCCACTGTGCAACCAGATTAGAAACTTTAGAGGTGAAAACATAACAAAGATTCCAGAAAAAAATCATCACTGCTAAACAGAAACCTACTCTGAATAACTTCCAGAATTGGACTTGCTAGGAGATATTGATCGCTTCTTTCTGCTCAAAAGATGAAAAAGGTTATTTCCATTTATATACAGGTTCAAAAGGAGAATATTCATTTCAGTAACTATAATTGCTAATCATGAGCAAAACGCCTACCGCAGGGATGGGGATCGGTAAGCTGAATCTGGAGATTGTGAACCCCTGTGCAGATGGAACAAAAATAAGTCGGATCTAAACGCAATATACTTGTTCAGCGTGGAGTTTTTTCTCCCTAAAACTAAAGCATAAATTAACCAAAATAAGTAGAGAGTTATTAAAACAAGTAATCAATTGCTGTTTGTAAAATGTAAGCCCTGGGCTTCACAAGAGAAGCTAGAAAAAATACCTTTTTAGTGCCAAAATGATTTTAATAATAATAATAATAAGCCATGGCCTTCTCGACAAAATAAAAGGGTTGATTACAAGGAATATAACCTGTACAGTTCTTTCAAAAACTGAAGGAAACAAAGAAAACAAGGTCAAACTAGTACTGGATTAATCCTTTACACAGCTTCTTAACAGTTTGTCTAGAGTAGCATGAATGTTGTCAATCGGAAGCAACCAACAAGCTTTTGCATTAATCTTCAGCATATAATACTATTAAGTCACTTGATTCCAAGTAACTCTAACTAGAGAGAAATTTGAATGAATACTCAACCAAAAAATTGATCCAACATTTGTACTGTGAATAATACATGCTAAATTTAACTAAATCAAGGTAGCAAATAAAGGATCCACACAAACAAAACGTAATAAGCTAACACTTTCAAATGTTTCTATACCTTCTAAAAGTTAAATACAATAGTGCCAACAGCCCTACAAAAGATTCATATTTCACTAATAGGATGATTGATACCAAAAGATGCTACAGTATTTCATTGATAGGGTGAATTGAGTTCTTCTAATGTTTTTAAATAGCGAGTCACAGTTACTTTAGTAAGAAAGAATGCTTTCTTTTCACACATTACACATCATCTACCAAAGATACAAGGCTCTATCCACTGCTGCTTGTGGATGAATAAATGCAGGTTTCTAGATTTCTGCAAAGCAGGAAGTATGTTTCCTTAATCAAACCCATGACAAATGACATCAAGACATTGGGTGCCATAGGAAACAAGCAGTCCTCAGATATCCTTTTTAAGTCTGGCAGTTTCAAAATGTCTGGAGTAATGTTTTTAGTGCTTATAACTCTGAACTTCCTATTTCTTTAAGGATAACTAAATCAATGTTTCCTACCTTACCAGTCCCCTGTGATATCTTACATTTGAATGCTAGTAGAAAGTGGTTACAGCTATAACTATCCCCAGTGTTGTAAATGGCGCAAGGCGCGAGCTCAGCGCCATTTTCAGAAAATGGCGCTGAGCATAATATTGCGACGCCATGGCGTGCCTTTGTAAAGTCCCAGCCCTTTTGGGCTGAGGCTTAAAAAAAACTGGGCAAAGCCCAGTTTTTCTGAAACACTGGGCTTCACCCAGTGTAAATTAAAGGCTGGGCTGAAATTATTTAATCTGAATTATAAAAATCAAAATTGCTTAATTAAAAAATGTAAAGAAGAATCAGGTTTTAGGGTTTTGTAGCAAAGAAAGAAACAGAAAAAGAGATACCATATTAAAAGGATTTGTTTAATTCTGTTGCATGTTTTGAACTCTTTAGTTTTTACTAAGACTTATCATTTTGCAATTTTTTATGGTATGATGAATAAAATTATTTATAGTGTTTATATTTACTTATTTGTGCATTATTAATGTGAATATATATTAATGTATGAAATATATAATTTATTTCTATACATGTGCGCCATATGATAAAAATGCGCGTGCAGCGCCGTGCGCCATGGCTCTAGGGACCCTTGCGCTATTAAGAACTATGATTATCCCTGAGCCCTCCTAAAATTATATGACAATTGACATCAACAGCAGCCCCAACCAAGGAAGCAATTCCTGATTGATAATACTCTTTGCAGTACCTGAAACTAGAATACAAAACTCAGCACATTTTGCAGCCATAAAATACAGACTACAAGTTCCACCTTATGGTATCTAACGAGGTAGAGGACAGTTCAGCTCAAACTCTAAAAACCCCGGCACCATTTCCAAGTTTGATGACAGAAAACTACTGCCTTATGCCTGAGATTGACCACTCAAAGCCAGTGAGCTGTATTTCTTTACTTGAACTAATCATCTGCTTAAAATTCAATGGCATATGAAAGGATGACGATTAATAACACCTTAAGATGTCCAAGATCTTATTAAGGTAAAAACCATAACATTCAAGGGAACCCAAAAATTTGCAGCACTCCAGATTAAAATAATGCCGGTAACATTACTTAACTGCAAAATTTATAATTGAAATTATCCAGATCTGCAACTATTTAGCTCCCTGTCATCTATGATACTGGCTGCAAAGAAAGATCCACAAGTTTCCATCTTTTACATGATGTGTCCTCTGAAAGAAGAAGGTAAATTATGTTCGTCCTCTCGCCTAACATGTTTCCAAAGATCAGGTTTTTCATGTTGTATCCAACAGAAAGGGTGATAATATGTATGATAGTTGAGGTAATTGATATTACATTCCATCAAAACAGACATGGGAGAGAAATTCACACTTTTTGTGACCTTTCTTCAATCAGCTCTTCAGAAGCACTTCAAGTTTAATTCTCTATCCTGAAAACAAGCCCACTATAGACAACCTACATCCCTTAACAAACTGGTGGAGCACCAAAATCAAACTTTCAATTCAAAGTTAACACATGCTCGAGTTACTTCTGTTATAAACCCAAATCAGTCCCAAAAGCAATCAGAAAGAGCAAATAAAAAATATTTGAGCAACAACCAATTATACTTTCATGAATACCTGTTGGGTCTTCTCCGGCCATTTCTCTTGTACCGTTCCTTATCATCTGCTGGATTGATGCCGGACCCCCCAGCATCATTCTTCACATGAAGGTCCAACTCATCATGCTTATCCCTTGGCATTGCACCATCACCATCCTACAGCAGTTTGAGGTAAAGGATATCAACCGAAATAATTGCAGAACCAGAACCAGAACCAGAACCAAGCTGAATGCAATGAAACAGAATCAGAAGTTAAGGGTAAACAGTTCTAGTTCTAGAGAATTGAACTCTTGCATGAAATGATTATAATTACCATCTTTATTTTCTCTTGCTCTATTTCTTGCTTCTCCTTCTCTTTCTTCCTGTGGATTTCATTAGCTATACGATCTGTCTCTGCCTGTAATTTTAAAAAGAGCATCACAAGCATAAAGCAGTTAGTAGTTACCACATATGCAAATAAAAGATCTACAAGATGAATAAAGCAAAAATGAAACCTTCTTCTTCTTAGTTTCCTCTTCTTTTGCATCCAGAAACTGTTGGGGACGCCACTCACGTTTTGCTGTGCACTGAGAAGCAGCGCCCACAGCTCTTTCATAAACTTCCCAGTATTTCTCTCCATAAACCCAGTAAGTGAAATATGAACCTGCTTTCCATTAACTTCCTGCGTCCAAGCACATTGACACAATTGTTCTTAAACATCAGACTTTCTCCCGAATTAGAATAACCAAAACTGAACTGCCTTCAAACAAAGCAAGTTCAGAATAATCAAACTCACACCTTAAGAATAAAACATATGAAATTTTGTCAGGAAACAGCCTCAACGTCAATATTAAAATAGTACTGCTACTTTTTTCTCAGCTATAAAACAACTTCCCATAGGATAGGCCTTTAAGTTTTTCTCTTAAACACAAAAAAAAAAAAAAAAAAGCAGATATTAAAGCCAATTACCTTTCCCTCCAAAAGACTATAAATAAAATTGATGAGCACTTCATCTTCAAACCCAATTAGCTCAGTTACACGCTTTGCAATCCATGGTCTCATAACATCCATCTTGACTTTGGTCATATCCACCTGCACAAACAAATTTTACAACAAAAAGAAATACAGAAATAATCAAACATCAAACATACCTACTACAACAAAGTTCAATAAAAACAATAAAAGAAGTTCAGGAGACCCGTCCTTTTTTCACTCACATTTCAGTTATTCTACAGGTGTTAACTAAGTGGAGGGCTGGGCAGGACAATAGGAATTTTCTACCCATGTCTATCACTAGAAACCTTTTAAGATGTATAAAAATCTTCGCCTCGCATCCATATTAAGTTTTACTAAGTCCACATTACGAATCATACTTCCATAGGAAAACAAAATATAGAAAGATACATACATTAATCAATAGTCCATAGAGTTAATGAAAAAAGAAACTCCTAGTGAAGGCAAAAAATAATTGATAAAGAAAAGCTCGGAAGCAAACCAGGTTTTCCAATTCAGGGGCGAATTTCTGAGACTTCAGTAGTTTCGCTTGCTTGTTCGAGAACCGAGTGTCCTGATCGGCGGACGTGCCCTAATCCACATCAAAAAGAATTGATAAACAATCATTCAACGGGAAGATCTGATTCAGTTGAAGCAACAAACTTAATCGAGATTTTTAGAAAAGGAAATTGGTATAAAATAAAGAAATTAAGAAAACAAGTGGGATTTTCTACCCGGAAAAATCCACCCGACATTTTTCTAGGGTTTATTCTGCCCTCCTGAGTTGAGATAGCGGGTGTGAGTACTGAAACTCCTTGTCTAATGTACTCGTCCTGGGTATGTGTTCGTGGGGATTGGTTGGCAAACGACGTCGTCGAAGAGTGAACCTAGATTTTTCAAGCGTGCACATCTTTTTCCTTTGAGAAAAATTTTGTAAAATATATAAAAAAAAAGCCCCCTATATTTTTTGTTAAATTGCAAAAAGAAAAAAATCTTATCTATCTATATTATTTATCAAGTATTGGGGGCTAAATTTAACTATTTTTTATTGATAAAATGTATATTAAATAAAATATCATTAAATATATTTATTTTTAAATATAATGACTATTTCTTTATTTTTCTACTTATAATATTCTCTTTGAAGTTAAAAAAATATTATTTAAAATAACAATTTGATCAATTATTTAATTTGTTTTGTCTCTTCCATATAATTAAATAAAATTTATAAAAATTAAGTTTTTTCGTATATCGAATGTGCTCAAATAGTTAATATACTACTACAAAATATAAATATCGAAATCGGTTAATAGTGTCAATTTTGGCCCAATGCTTCTTTTTTTTTTTTTTTGGGCCTTGTCCTAATGAAAGAACATTGTTTTCCTGTGTGTTGTTGTGAAGTATGATTGTGTTTGGCCATTTGGTGCCTTGTAGCAAATGCATTTTTCTTGTTGTTAATTTGATGGTGTGACTTGCTTTAAAGTCGATTTGTGTGTTTATATTTGTCATTTATATGTAGTAGTAATACTTATTTTAGGGGTGTTTTTCATTCAGTGCTCTGTTGTGCTTCTTTTTTGCTATCTAGGTGTGCCTGTGGCTATTGTTTTTACCAGAGTTCCAGTTCTGCTAGAGGTGAGGACCGCATCATTTTTGTGGCGAGTGTTATTCTTGTGGTATTTTAGTTACTGTATTTTGAGGTGTTTTGCATGTTGTATTTTTGTAGTTGGTGTCTTTCATGTATGTGTTGCTTTGTATGATTTTTAGGTTGGTTTTAGTGGGATGGGTGGGCGTTGCCTGCATTACTTGCTTTTCACGGTATATGATGTTTTTTTTTTATTTTATTTTAGTTATTGTTTTTTGTTTTTGTTGGTTTGTGTGATTGATAGTTAATCATGTGTCATATAAGCAATGGTGTCTGTATTGTTTGGTTTTCATGGCACCTTTTTTTTTTTAAGCTTGTTCTGTAGTATTAAGAAGTAATAACGATTGTGCTTAATATGTGGGGCGAATATATTATCGGGATTTCTCGATTCTACTTAGTTGTATTTTGGGAGTTAGTGTTTTCACGTTGATGTGAGTTGTATGTTTCGTCGGTTGGTGTTCATATGGCGCTACTGTTCTTTGTGCAGTGGCGAAACTACAACTTGACTTAGCCATGTTAAAGTTTAATAATTATTGAAAATTCGTTAAAAAATTTAAATTACTATAATTCATCATTTCAAGTTAAATACATACAATGACATAAATACAATTAGTTCTTATAACTATTACTCCAACAATGAGGGCGAGCTTATAATACGGGTTTGCATGTTCTGAAAATTGTGAGCACTATCAGGCATATTATGCCATTTAAATTGAATATAATTCCTGGATTCCATTTATTTCCTACATGGATAATGAGGTGGACAAGTTACTTTTTGCTTATACTTCTATATATGATGCTTTCAATATATACGTTTGATAATAAATGTATAGTATTGATGATTATGAAGTATTCCAATGCAAATTTTAAGGTGATTGAAGCTATAATTAATTTACTTTTATTTCCAATTTTTATGAAAAACTCTACACCTTTTTGTCATTATTTTTTTAACAATAATTAGCTAAAATATTGAACTTTTTAAATTTAAATGCCAAATAAATTGAAATGTGTTAATAGAACCTTTTAATAAATTTAGACCCAAAAGCAACAAAATAATGCTTTCTATAAAAATTGTTCTCTAATATTTACAATGTCTTACAATATTGTACATTTATTCAAAAAATATGTCAAACTATTTTGTTTTGATATCAATCAATAGATACCCTACTAGGGGTGCAAGTTGAGCCGAGCCGGCTCGTGAGCTCATGTTCAAGCTCGGCTCAAGTTCGAGCTTCTTGAGCTCGAGCTTTTTAGTTTTTGTTCGTGAGCTCATCCTTTTTTTTAAAATTTTTTTTATAAATATTATTTAAGTGCATATTCAATTTTATATTTAAAATTCACTATAATTAGAATTATTAATCAATATATATCTTATTTAATTTTATATAATAATAAAAATTATATTTTTATTTATATCATTTAAAATAAGCTTAAACAACAATTTAGTAAGTTTTTATACTTTTTTTGTAAATAATATTAAAAATTCACCATCAATTAGAATTATTAGTTAATATCTCATATTTTAGTTTTCAATAATATTAAAATATGGTACTTTGATTTATATTAAAAACAAGCTTAATATGCAATTTAGTATATTTTAATAATTATTTTAAATAAATATTAATATAATACATATAAATTTTATCATTACAATTTCAGTCATTACAACAAAATGCATGTATTCACTATATTATATATTAGAATTATTAGTCTATATATCATATTTTAGTTTCAAATGATATTAAAATATGGTTTTTTAGTTTATATCATCTAAAAAAAAGCTTAATCAATATTTTAGTACATTTGATCATTTTATTACAAATAAATATTTAATATAATGCGTAAGAAATTCATTGTTATAATTTCAATATTCACTACAACAAAATGCATTTATATTAAATTTCATTGTATATTAGAATTGTTAGTCAATATATCACATTTTAGTTTCAGATTATATTCAAATATGGTATTTTAGTTTATATTTTAAAATCAAACTTAATCAACAATTTATTATGTTTTGATATTTTTTTAAATAAGTATTTAATATAATGCATACGCATTTATTTTAGATGAATGTTTTCAGGGCTCTCAATCTTATTTCATCGTATTGCTTCTTTTTTGTCTTCTTGTGATTATTTTCTTCTTGTTTCATATTTAAATTTTTGAATAATGTATTCTAGATATTACAATAGTTCATATTTTTTAAATTTAGATATTTCAGAAAAAAAAAATAATTGAGCTCGAGATCGAGCTCGGGACGATTGAGCTCGAGCTCATAATTTTGGCCTATACCCTATTTTGCTGAAAATATAAAGTTATATCCATCCTTTGAGTAATTCATTAATCCTTTTTTTTTTTTTATTAGATTATGATAATTTATTTCGTATTTTATTTATTTTTTGTCAACATACTTATCATAATTCCATCTCTATCTTATCTCAATCATGAGGTTGCTTTTTGTTTATATTTCCATGTATGGTTTCCATATATATATGGGTAAAATTATATTTTTGGTCCTATAACTTTAGGTCGTTGGCACTTTTAGTCCTGTAACTTACTTCATTTATACATTTAGTTATTTTTTTTATGAATTTAGTCCTGAGCATCTCTCATTTTGTCATTTTTTTGACAAATTTAGTCATGTGTTGACAATTTCGGCCACATTCACACTATAGTAAATCTCATTTTTTTGTCTTGTAACTATAAGTTGTTAAGACTAAATTATCAATATAGGACTAAATTTACCAAAAAAGGACCAAATGTGAGATGTTCAGGACTAAATTTGTCAAAAAAAAAGGACCAAAATGTGATGTTCATGACTAAATTTGTCAAAAAAAGGACTAAATGTGTAAATAAAGTAAATTGCAGGGCTAAAAATACTAATGACCTAAAATTATAAGATCAAAAGTATAATTTTGCCTATATATATGTCTTACAATATATAAAGCATGCTTATATTTAAATTAGCCTTGAAATGATTGATTGATTGATTGGCCTTCTAAAATTTATTCTGTTGATGCATAAAATTATTCAATAAGTTCAATTAATGGTTAGTGTCTTTTTATCCATTTGTTTTGAATGTGCATGTGTTGCCTGTGTTTTAAATTTATTTAGTTTTGGTTCATAGATGTATGTCAGTTAAATTACCTTTTAACATGCTAATTATCTAGAACTCAAGCTAATTAATCAATTATCGATTATATGTTACATTTTCTAGATGTGGATTAAGATTCAAAAACAGCCACAATTTTAAAACTAATGCGGATAATTTCATTTTTCGTATGTAATGTGTATTCCTTTATCAGTTTTAGTACCCCATATTTTCAAGTTATCAAATTTGGTATCCAAAGTTTTTAATTTTCATCCGCCTGATTACTTTCGCCAATTCAATTTTGAAGGAAAAAATTAGGCTGGAGCTTCTTTATATAAAAGGGCATTTTTAGCTGTCATTTTTTTCAATACATAAAAGAAATTCTATTTTGATTTCAATTTTGTAATTGAGTACAATAATATTAAAAAAAAAGTATTTAAACCCAATTTCTATAAAAAAAAATACTAATTCAAATTTTGATGGAAATACCAATTCAAGTATTTGCTCCAAATTCAAATCGTTATGAAAATAAAAAAGCATGCTAAATGCAGAGTAATGTAGATATAATCGCCTAGTAATATTCAAGAAAACTAATAGAGTGTTATGTTCAATCACCACTCGCATAATTCGCAAAAAAGTAAATAGAGAAAAATTGAAAAAGCCATTCAAAGGGTGTCAATGTACTCTTGAGTCGAAAAAAAGTCATATCCATACTTTGATATATTATACCATTGTTTGTATAAGAAATACATTTCAATTATTATTTTTGACTGAGAGAATTTTATTTATAAATTTATTAAAAAAAATCACAAGTCACAAAAAGAGCAAAAAAAAAAAAATCGTTTGTAAAAATAATTAAAAGAAAAGTAAGAAAAATTATAACATAGATTCTCAATAAATAGAATATAACAACATTTGCATTGTGGCCAAGCAAAAAGAAAAACGGAAAAAAAAATGTGCCCTTTCCAGAAAAATTGGTATTTTTTAATAGAAATTGGATTGAATATATATCTTTTAAAATTATTATCCTCAATTATGAAATAAAAATCAAAATGAATCAAAATAACAAATTTTTTATGTGTTGAATAAAAATAGAAGTCAAACATATCCTTACATAGACAAATTCCTGCCGAATTTTCACTTCAAAATTAGGTTGACCGTTTGTTTTAACTGTTAAATCAAAGCGAATAAAAATTAAAAACTTTTGATACCAAATCTTATGACTTGAAAACTTGGGGTACTAAAACTAAAAAATGGTATATTTTAGGTATAAAAAGTAAAATTATCCCAAACTAATTCTTTGAGATAGTTTTAATTTCATCACATTCTCTCTTTCTTTATCCCACTTCTCTTCTCCAAAATTTTAGAATTTTATAGACTACAATTTCAAGTAAGCTTCCCAATTTATTATCTTTTAAAATATTTTGATTTGGTAAAATATATGTTTCTTCCCATTAAAAATAAAATTTTCTTGTTATGTTATGCATTGATTTTTGCACTACATTTATATGGTAATGGGTTTCATGAATCACGTTATGTGCGGTAAAATTACTTTATGTCAATAATATTACCACTTATATCAAGAATATATATATATATATAGTAAATTAAATAAAATCTTACTGTATTTTTAAAATTTAGCTAAAAATTCTATTTATTCCACAGTTAAATCTTTAAAGATTGCAGTTAGACATTGAAATGAGAAAAAAAAACTTACAAATGCATACTCATATAAGTTAATAATATTATATAAAAATATGAAACTATTAATGTACTTAATTACAATAATACGTGAAACAATTATTTAACTTTTCTTTCTTTCTTTTTTTTTTGGATATATGTGGCTAAAATCAATGATTTTTTTATAACATTGTTTTGTCATTTACCATCCTAGCATTGTTAAGTCATATGATAGTTTTTCCATGGGTAATTCGTTAAATTTTGTTTCACTTGTATAGTTTTTATTCAAGCATATTAAATAATCTTTTGTTCTTTCGGTTAAATGTACACGGTGTTACATACAAGTTTTCATGGATCGAATTATGTGTGACTAGAAAATGTAGGGCGAAAATGAGATCTACCATTAATCATTAATGTCGGCAAATTAATTTTGCACTCAATTAAATAATAACAAGTGGAAAATAATATGTTGAGTATCAATTATAATATTTTTCTATTTATATTTTAAAATTTAATAAATTAATTTCAAGTATAAATAATCAGATTAGTTGACAGTAAATATATATTTTTATCATCAAATCAACGGCTGACAAGTGTGTCATAGATGAAGTATTTCGACCAATCAAATCATGATTCGCAATTAAAGATTCAAGCCAATTAGACTGTGTCATGTACGCTCCAATCAAAGCAAGATAAATATTTACGATATTTATATCTTTAAAAATACAAATATTAAAGACATGATATCAAATTACCAATCATACCACTTCAAATATTTGAGGTATTTATCTATTTAAAATAAATTATAAAGAGATAATACAAATTGTGTTTAGGTACATCACAACTCTATCTCTTTTACACCTATATAAAAGTGTCCTTGAACATTCAAGACATGGAAATAGAAAACGAAGAGCAAAATAAGGGAAGAAAACCAAGCCTATGTTGAGATGGGCCAAAACCAAATCCATGTTTGGTTACTAATTTTGCACACCTTAAGTAGGTGTGCTTTATTTTTCTTTTTGTGTTTTGAGCCCATTTCACTTTCTTCCTCCACATATCTATTACATATAATATAATATATTATATTATATATATAAATTATAATATATAATATTCGCATTAATCCAATGCCCATTCCAATACAAAACAATAAGCATATTAATTAGGGTAAATTGCATAACACCCCCTTGTGTTTTAGGAAAATAGCGTGAAATCCCCATGTGTTATGTTTATAGGCAAAAAACCCCCTGTGTTATTTAAAATGCAGCAAAATACCCCATTTCCGTTAGATTTTACCGGAGATTGAAGCACACGCGCTATTTGTGCGAATTGACATCATTTTGGCGTTTTTACTGCTTTTTACAGTTAACAAATGTCCATTTTGCCCCCTTTGTTAGATTAAAATGTGTAAATGCATTTCCCACTCTTATTTTGCAAAGAACATTATTTTAATAATGATTGATTAATTTATTTATTATTTAGTTTTGATATATTTAATAAATTATATTTATTTATAAAATATGTTAACTAAATATTAAAATTCCTAAAATATATAATTTTTAATTTAAAATTTAAAAATCACAATATAAAAGTTAATATACCAAAGTTAACTTTTTAAATTTAAATATTTGTATGAATAAAATAAAAATTGATTGTAACAAGTATACATTACTAACTAAATTAAATTATTATTTAATTTAAAATATTTTAATAAATTATATTTATTTATATATATAATTAATTAAAATATAAAATACTAAAAATTTAAATATTATGAAGTTATTTATTATTATGTAAATATTATTAACCATGGATCTGGGCAACGAAGGTCGCCCAGGACGACCTCCGTCGCCCAGATCGAGTGGCGACGGAGAGGTCGCCCCCCTGCGGGGGCGACGGCACCGTTGCCCGTTTCGCTTGCAGGGGCGACAGTGAGGTCGCCCAAAAGGGGCGGGACAGGGTGGCGATGCCGGTCGCCGCCGTAATTATATATATATATATATATATATATGATATATATAAATGTACACATATATATAACTATATAAATAAAATATAAATTTAAAATAATTTGAAATCTGGACCGTTCATTCATATATATTGAAGATCAATGGCTATCATCACAAGGGTATAACGGTCAATTTTTAAAAAAATTTAACACCGTTAAGTCTAACTAACAAGAGGGGAGTGTGTGCACTATTTTGGAAAACACAAGGGTTTTTTTGTCTATAAAATTAACACAGAAGGTTTTTAGCTAAAAATTAAAACACGGGGGGGGGGGGTTATGCAATTTACACTATTAATTATTTCACATCTAGTGGTATTAAATCCAATTTTAATAGACAGTTTTCATCTTACTAATTCATCAATATCAAATAAAGAGTATTGTAATTAACATAATTTTCAAATAAAAAGTGAGGTAAATAATCAAACAATCAAACATATTACAAGAATCCTCTACAATTGTATTAGTTGTAAATATAATAGTTATTGCTATTTACATAAATAACTCTCTCCACACTAAAAATAGTCGCTAAATGGCATGTTAAAATTGATTCATTAATTTAGACTGTTCTTTTTTTTAAATAAAATGTATATGTATAAACCTCAAACTATTTATCAATACCAAAAGAGAAAATGCAATAGATCTTAAAAATAATGATATACTAATCCATTATCGGAAAACTAAACTTTCGTATTAACATATTTGGGGAACTAAATAAATAATAATAAAAAAAATGAGTTAATTATGTTGAACATATGAAAGGAACTCATTTATGTTGAACATATGAAAAGGTTTAATTCAAACAATTTAATTTTTATTTATTTTTTTTTTAACTGAAAGAGAAGTGCATACAAGAAAAGTTATAACTCGTTAACTTGTACATAATAACTAGTTAACAAACACCCACTTGAAATCATATAAAGCAAATAATCAATAAATCAAGACTAATAGTATGTATTAATTATAAAAATTTTTAAGTAACAAAGTAACCAAAAGAAGAGTAGGTAGCTAATTAAATAATAAATATATTTGATCACTTAATATTATGACAATTAAAAGTTAGTCACTATACGAAATAGAACCTTAAAAAAAAGCAAGGCAAAAATTAAGTAGGAGCTAATTAAATAATAAATATATTTGAGAATATTTTAAGTATGACAACCAAAAGTTAATCACTATACATGATAGAACCTTTAAAAGATAGCACTAACAACAATAGCATACTAGCTATGTGTGGATAATTTAATTTGGTATAATTATACTTTTACTCGTTTAATATTCTCCAATACTTATAGGACATTTTTGATTCCTAAATAAAGTTTTTAAGTTTGAATCTAACAATAAAACATGAGAATGATCATAAAACTACATTTTTGAAATATCGTTGGAGTTATATTTTTATATCTATAAATTATCTACTTTAATAAAAAATAATAATTCAGGCACGCACTCCACTTTAACCTTGCATTTTACTAGTATGTGATACTTGCATGCTGACCTAAAACATTCTTTATTGAATTTTCAAATTTATTAATTACAAAGTACATATAAGAATTTTTAACCAAATACTAATCATATAATGCAATTTATCAACATTAAATAGGTAGGCATTACATACGTATCTTGGTAAGCATATATATCAAAAATAATAGAATAATAAGCTAAATTAGTTCAAATTTCATAAGAAAATTATATGAAAAAGACAAGGCAAAAAGGCATAAATATGATCAATATTCACCAATAATTAAAATTAACAACAAAAAGAACATTGAAAATTTTGTGAAAGAATAAAAAACTAATGACCGGAGACAAGACATGGCAGGGTTCTACAAATTTCTTTTGACTAATGCAAGATCTAATTTAGATTTGACTCTTTAATTTCAATAACTATAAGTTAATTGCGGACAACAGGGCGCCAATTTAATCAAATATGACCCTCCTATTGAATACCAAATTAGTGAAGAGGTCTTTTTTTTTTTTAAAACAAACCAAATCAAGTCCAAAAGGGAGTGTTTCTAACTTTGGGTCATCGAGGCACATGCCTTAAATTAGATCTTGCATTAGAAATATTTTTAAAGTCGCCAGTCAGGGAATTGTTTTTATGAAAGTATTATTTTAAAGTGCTTAGATATCTGCAAGGCAATACACTATTCAAGAATGCTTAGAAATATTGGACCAAATTCCAGGTATTGTGGAAGGTGACGATTATTTTTAAAGTCGCCAGTCAGGGAATTGTTTTTAACAATCAAGACAAATAAGACTCGTTTAAAGTGGTTGAAAGAGCAAATGGAAAGAGATGCAACAGAGGACTTTCAAGGACGCTAGTTCATCAATCACAAAAAAGTGGCATGATATTGAAAATGGTTCATATGGATGATGCTTAGACCTATGTTTAAGTATTTGTTTATCTTTATCAGTTGGTATTTGGATATCAGATATTTGTGCTTTGCTTTTTCTTTTCTAAATATTTTGTTTATTTAATATTACTTTATAATGAGTTTGTATGTTTGATGCTTCTTGAATTCGTGTTTGTTGAATGTATTGCAAAATTTTCAGGGTAGTTGTTAAGAATACATTATTCTTATGTGAGCGAATCAAAATGAAGAAAAAAATCTTATAATAATAATAATTCTTTTTTACTCTAATCAGAATGACTGATTCATACCCGACAAGTCAACTGGAGTCGATTTCATCAAGAAGTGATATTGTAGATGAGGGGAGCAGTGATGAAGAAAACGAATGTACTATCTCAAATGGGGCAAATTGCAGGGAGCCTTCCTGTGATAGCTATAATAGGCAATTTACCCCCTATGAAAAAATAAAAAGAAATTTAACCCCTCGTACTTTAAAAAAATAACAAAAATGACCCATTTGGCATCAGGTGTGATGCATGTGCCTTTGGTGCAGCTGGTTCAAGTATTTTGGTTAATATAAAGATAAATTTGCCCTTCATTATCTATTGTTCATTTTAAGGCTAAAAATAGCACTTTACCTACATGTGTTTGCCAAATTTTGTGAGCTTATGTTTAATTGCTTAAATTAGAAATTAATAATTGGTAAAATTACATTTTTGTCTGTAACTTTAGTCGTTAGCACTTTTAGTCCTGTAACTTACTTCATTTACACATTTAGTCATTTTTTGACGAATTTAGTCCTTAGCATCTCACATTTGGTCCTTTTTTGGCAAATTTAGTCCTGTATTAACAATTTTTGTCCTAACGACTCATAGTTACAGGATAAAAAATGAGATTTATTATAGTTTGAATAGGACCAAAATGTGTCACATGACTAAATTTGTCAAAAAAAGGACCAAATGTGAGATGTCAAGCTAAATTCGTAAAAGGATAAAATGTGTAAATGAAGTAAGTACTAAAGTGCTAACGACCTAAAGTTATGGACCAAAATGTAATTTTGCCTTAATAATTTATTATTTGTTAATTAGTATATTTAAAATTATAAAATGAATCTTTTTAAGCTTGAATACTGTGTTGGCAATTGGTTGCAATTTATCCCCCGTGTTTGTAATAAAGGGCAATTTACCCCCCCCCCCTCCGTATTTATTAATGGCAATTTACCCTATGTGTCTATGACAAAGTGCAAATAACATGAATAAGTGCATAATTGAACAACAAAAGATTTCAAAAGCAAATAAATACCCTATATTATAGGCAAGATTTTTCCAGCAGGCAATATTCACATTGTTTCCCAACAAAATTCACTTCCAACTTCTTTCACAAAAATATAAAATACCTTTACTTGCACCTTCAAAACAAAAATAGATAGTGGGTGCATCCCCATGATTCTACAAAATAAACCTAATATATTTCATATCTTCCCTATTAAAAAGACAGAAACCATTACAAAACTCTAGATCAGGGCCTCCAATGCCTATTCTTAGCCTTTATCTCTGATATTCTGCAAGACTTGGTCATTGTGGGCATTTTGTTCTCTCTGGCTACATTTGCATTTGAAGAAGCTATAGTAGGTAGTGTGTTCTCCCAACAATGCTGAGTTCCTAGGACCTTCATAAGTCACTCTTTCCTGTAACTGAAACCAACAAATTAGTATGTAGAAAACCAGGTTTCTAAGATTTTTTTTTCAGAATTAGATTGAATAATAATTACCTTTGAATCTTCAGATCTGGCTTACTTACCATTGCCTCTTCCTCAGATGATTGATTCCTTTGAAAAAAGGGGAAAAATCAACAAATATGAAAAATTAACCCCTTGTAATTCATTAAAAAAAATTAACAGATTTGAACTCCTCTTACCTTTTCCTTGCTTCTAGTTGATTTGTTCCAATTTTTGTTGAGGAATTTCTTGATTTCTGCTACCTCTTGCTGCAAAAAAAAAAAAAAAAAAAAAAGTAGTATTTTCAAACAGCTTCTTGAAAAATGTAATTGTTTTACATGTCTTACCCTTGTTACAGTTCTTGTATGTTGTTTGGAGATTGAAAACCTCATCAAAAGTCATCAACTGTTACAGACCCTACAAAATGAAAACGAAAAACAAATTAGTAATTAAATATTTAAGAATTCAATGGAATTTATAAATTAATAGATTTGAACTCCTCCTACCCTTTTTCTTGCTTCTTATTGATTTTGTTCCTGATTTTGCTGAGGAATTTCTTGAGTTTCTGCTACCTCTTGCTGCCAAAAAAAAAAAAAAAAAAAGTATTTCCAAAACAACCTCTTGAAAAATGTCATTTTCTTACATGTGCTTACCTTTGCTATAGGTTCCTAAGATGGTTCTTTTTTTTTTTAAAAGCCGTCTGTGCCTAGGCGGGGGGTTTGACGGACCTCTACCTATTTATTACTAAGAAAGAATTCAAGTTATGTACAATTTGAAGACTGAAAACAAGGAGTAATTACTCCCTTTACAACAAAGAGAGAAAAAAAACTCCTATACTAAAGAACAAGCATCGTCCCCACGTGTTGTTCCCACTATTCCCTACACCTCCAATACTCATTGCTCAACATCCGACCACAAGACATCAGACTGTGTGCCAGGGCAAGCTCCAAACCCGCCATACAGCAGTGAGCTCCGCAATCACACTGGTCCTTGTGCCTAGTGCAACTTGATATGCAAGATGTACATGTCCATCTGAATCTCTAATGATGCCCGCCCCCCCTTGCCAGACCTGGATTCCCAAGAGAGGAGTCATCTGTATTAAGCTTGATCTAAGACAGAGATGGTGTACTCCAACGCACGATGCTAGGGTGGAATCATTTGTCGGAACACGAATCCCATCGCCCTAGCCCGATGTAAATCACCCTTCCACTGTGTGCTCGTCAAGGTCCGTGCTACATACAGTGTGCAGAGATGGCGTTGGACCTCAAGAAAATGCCGTCAGTCGAGAACTGCACCCCACAATACTTTGCAACATTCCGCCGCGTCCATGTAAACCATAGGATCAAGAATGGTAATAGCGTCCAAATGTGTAAGTCCGAGTGAAACGGGGTGGAATACCGCCAGAAGTGCACCATATGAGTGAGGTCTCCCGTATCACAGAGGCGGAGCCCAAAAAGGCCAGCAAAGTGCTGCCACATGCCCTGCACTGTCGTACTCTCAACAAACAGGTGAGAAAGCATTTCCTCTGTCTCACAACATTGACATTTAGACGGAAAGTTGAACCCCTTCTACTTCATCCTCGCATCCACTGGAATTTTATCTTGGAAAAACCACCACAGGAAAACTAAAATTTTTTTGCCGCAATGAACGGTGCCAGACATCTGTTAATAGCTGCCGCCGAGGTGAGGTCATTCGAATAGCCTCCCAGGCCGATTTTGTCGAGAAAGCCCCCTCATTGGACCCCGTCCACATAAAGGTTCCTAAAATGGTTGTGGGCCTTGAGATCCTTGAGCAGATAATTCATCAACTGTTGCAGGACCCTACAAAATGCAAAACAAAAAACAGATTAGTAACCAAATATTTAAAAATTCAATGGAATTTTATAAGTTAATAGACTTGCCTTGTAGATTTTTTAGTTAGGATGGGTGGGATTCTTGCAGCCTTCTTGTTGTGGCCAATTTCCATGCAATTGATGCATGTATAAGTTAAACCCTTCCTAATGGAAGTGTTCTGAATCTCATAAGGACCTCTTCTCCTCATCTTATCTGGTCTGCCCCTTGGCTTCTTTAATTGAGGTGGCTTGAGTGGTTCATAGGGTGTTTTGAGTAGTCCTTCACCCCTCAAACAACATGTATCATTTATGCATACACCTTAATATAGGTATCTTTCTTATACTAGCCATCCACAAAATCCTCCAGATTTTGTCTCCCACTTGAGATTGCAGCACAAGCATGTGCAAAAGGATAACCACACAGTTCAAACATTCCACAAGAACAAACTCTTTTTCCCAAATGAACAACAAATCTATCCATAAACTGATCAACCTCATATTCAGACTCCCCACACCATCTGGTGAAACTATTTTTGCATTGCTTGTTGCTTATCTTCTTCAGAATGTTTGGGCATATCTTCCTTTTTTCCATACCCTCCTTTTTTCTATTGTACCCTCCACTCAAGCATTGTGATAATTGGCTTGTTTCTATCATCCAAAATGTAGTTATTGAAACTTTTACACAAATTGTTTACCAAAATATACATTTACTATTGGTTGGAAAGAAGGACCTACACCAATGTTCATAAGGTATTTTTTTCAACACTCAGATGCAGTATAATTGAAAACTGATGTTTAGGGTCTAATTCTTCAAAAAGAAAAAAATTGTATATGCTTCAAAATCTTTTTATTGGTGTTGATATTTGCTCCTTTCAACTCCTCAAATAGTTGTGTTCAAATTTTTCAACTTCAAAACATTTTGCCTGTTTTGGAACTCATTTGCAGTCCCAACACATTCCAACAACTGCTCCAATTACCATGTTTGCCTATTCTCAACAGGTACAACAGCGGCTATGGGAACACATTGTCATTCCATCCTCCCAACAGAAACAACTGCATTTGAAATAGGTATTTAGAAAACAGCCACTAACAAGTTGATGTGAATTTGCCCTTCTAATTGCCTTAAGTGCAACCTTTTGTGCATTATTACTTTCCACCTGGTGACTTCTACATTGCATTTTCTGATAATTGTATTTTTCAATTGAGAAAATAGAATATTTAGATTGTCTTAATGAATTTTCCATTTTTTTTTCGAATAAGAAGACTTGAAAAGACTATTATCATAAGTCCTTGTACAAGCGTGTTCACCTTTGATTGTTTTGATTTGAAAGGTAGGAATTTTCATGATTGGTGATGCATGGATTCTCCACTGATACTCCTCATGCTTGCATTTGACAGTGATCCTGCAGTTGTCATTTTTTACAAACTCAATATCATAAACCTTTCTTGCACACCAGTCCCTTAAACCTCCCGATATTGTTGAGCATTTTCAAAAGTAAACCCACAACCAATTCCAAATTCTTTCTATTTGTTGTTGCTTTAAACAGAGCGTATTCAAGAATTCCTTCACCATTTTCAGGATCAGACACATGCAAGCCATTAATTTCTTCCTCATCCCCAGGATCACTATACCACTCCTCCTACCCCACATCATTATTTTCTGCATTGGTCTTCTTTCTCTTCAATTTCTTCTATTTCTTTACAATTGTACTCAGTTTCTTCAGCAATTGTTGTTTATTGGAATTCTTATTGATGAAAATGTCCTTACCATTAGAATTTTCATGATGTCTATATTAAACGGACATCTGGCAAGATGCCAACAAAATTTTAGAATGCACAAAGAAGTTTTCTTTGATTTGTGTAAGCCATTAGTCCAAAACTATGGCCTTAAACCAATGAGAATAATGATGATTGAGGAGCAATTAGCTACTTTTATGATGATAGTCGGTGTAAAGGAAGGAAACAGACAATTACAAGAGAATTTTCAAGATCGGGTTATACAATTAGCAAGTCATTTCATAGTGTCTTAAGAGCTTGTACGAAGATGTCAATCGATTGGGTTAGGCCTTTTGATAATCGCACAACAACTCACTTGTTCATAAAAGACAACCAATATTTTTTTCCTCACTTTAAGGTAATTCATATATAGTTTACTTATTATTTTCTTCTGCTTAATTTTGTGAAACATATCTTATATTTAATTTTTTTTTTATTTATCCTATTAAAGGATTGCATTGTTGCTATTGATGGGACCCATATCATAGCAAGTACCTTATATTGGTAGAAAAGGTGTTCCAACTCAAAATATCATGGTGGCTTGTGATTTTAGTTTGTGTTTCACATTCGTGTTGCCTGGCTGGGAAAAATTGCTCACGATACAAGAAATTTCTATTCAGCTATAAGTTATCCATTTAAACATTTTCCAATACCTCCAAAAGGTATGCTATGTGGATTTTTATTTTTCTCTAACTAACTAAATATATATTGTTAATTACATCTTGACATTATTAATTTTTAAAAATATAGGAAAATATTATCTTGTTGATGTTGGATACCCAAATATCAGCGAATTTCTTGCTCCATACAAAGGACATAAGGACCATATTTTGGAATTTCACCTGCATCATCTTATTCTAATCATTTTGAAGAATTCAATCATGTGCACTCCTCATTGCGTGGATCTATTGAACGTTCCTTTGGCGTTTGGAAGAAAACAATTTATACAATGAAAGATATTCCTATCAACTTTGAATAGTTAGATCAAGTCACTCTTATCTCAGCTACAATGCCAATACACAACTATATTGGCAAGCGTGATTTGGAATATGAAATTTTTTTTATTTTTCGAGAATAATTCTAATAGTGTATTGCATGATGAAAACAATGAAGATGCAGTTAGTAGATGTGCCAACAGGGGCGACAATGAACAAAGTGACGATGTGATGAATAAAGCAAGGGATGATATATGTGCGTCAATTACCTTTCAACAGATTGGTATTCCTAGTCTTTTCTATTGAACTACGCAAAGTTATTGAATTAGTGCAGTCTTTTATTTATGCGTAAAAAATATTTTCAATGTTGAGTCTTTGAATTGTTTTTTGTTCCCGATCTCTTTTCCTAGTTGTCGAAAAAAGTCTAATTAGTGTTATTAAGCTTCTTTCAATAAGCACTTTTTTTTTACCATAACACTTCCTAATTTAGATTTTTTCTACTTTTCACTTTTTTTATCAAACACTATCCATTTTTTATTCTGTTTTTACTTATAGCTTTCTCTACAACAAACTTTTTCTAAAACTTGAAGTTTTTGCAAACACTCCCTAAAGAGTTAATTCTAACGAGTCTATATTCTACTATAATGTGTTTTAAGATGTCAGCAACTTGTATGATGTGTCATCCCTACTGTATGTTGACTCAACCTGTTGGATTGGGCTTATTTATCTAGCCTGCTAGGTTAGTAAGGTTAATACAAGTTACATTCCTTGTTACCTTGCTCATGGGCCAACAGGACTTGACTTGTTGGGCTGTCTTGATGGGTGCCCACTTCCTTATACTTGGGATTTGATGAAAATTTTAGGGGTTATCATATATATAATTAAACACAAGGATAATTTTGTCCAAATGCTTAGTCCGAGGGGGTTAATTGTTACAATTATTTATTTGGGGGGTAAATGAAACATGTGATGTAGTTGAAGGGAGTAAAAAGAATTTAACCCCTTAAAAGTAGTACAAAAAGAAAGTTGGCTTTAAAGTGTCCTCTTTAGCTATTCAAAAGTAGAAGTTGTTATCCCTAACACCTCAAAAGTGCTTTTCTGAAGTTATAAGTTGAAAAGTATTTTTCCAAATATCTCATAGACAATCTTTTAATTTTAGCTGGTCAAAAATAAAAGTTATAATAATCACTTCTAAAGCAAACTTAATTGATCAAAGACCATTTTATCCCCATTTATTAAAAGGGTACTATTTTTGCTTATATTTGCATTTGTTGTTTGTCAATAATATTATTTTTTATATTAAAATAATAAATTTTATTTTGATTAGTTTATTTTATATTTCATTTTTCTAAAATATTAATAGAAAAAGTGAATGTTTAGTTTAATAATGCTTCATCTAAGTAATATAATTGTTTGTTTCATATACAATAATTAAATTGTACGAATGCAAAAAAAATTATTAATTAATTAATCATACCTATTTGATTTATATTTTTTTAATAATAAAGGATAATATAATTAGATAATATATCAAATAAAATATAAAAAAATAAAAATTTACTATGTGAAAGAGTAAAATTGATTATTGTTAATTTGTTTTAATTATTTAAAATTTCCAGTATCTGAAATTTAAAAATAGATTAAAAATGATAAGTTGAATTAAAATTATTATTACAATGAGGGTAAAGTAGTAAAAAATAAAGTTGAATGCATTTACAAAAAAGTCAAAGCAGCTAGAAGCACCATAGGTTATTAGCCTAAAGTGCTTTTCTTAACAGTTTCAGAAGTAGAGCTAACATCTCAAACACCTCAAAAGTGATTTTTTGGAGCCAAAAGCCGAGAAACATTTTTCTGAAGCTCACAGAAACACTCCTTCCTACTTTTGATTTTGGTATAATTTTCAACTTTATTTACGAAAATCACTTCTCTAAAATCAGAAGTGTTTGCAAACACTCTCTAAATAAAAATAAATAAAAAGAGTTCCTAACGCAATTTTAAGATTTTAATAGTTTTCTTTAATTTTGACTGTGTTAATTAGAGAACTAGCACGGTCACATTTTGTGTATTTTATAATTTTATCCAAATACTTAAAAGTCTTATTTTAATATTTAATACTTAAAAATATCCTAAAAGATGTTATAGATAAATTAACTAAACATCCTCTTAATTACACCTAATTAAAGTTTTTTTCCAAGTCTTGTAATCTGACAAGAAGTTAAGAAAAATTAAAATTATGTTATTTGTTAATTATTAGCATTGAAGTTAAATAAAAAATATTACCATTTAAGTTCGTATGAATTTGTTAATTATTATTAAATTAATGTACTTGAACTAAATACAATTTCATAAATATTTTATATACATATCGATGTACGTAAATTTATCTCAAATCGTATTTACATTACCACATGAAATATACTTTTTGAATTAAATAAACATAGATTCCTCCAAATATAAGACATACAAAGTAAGAAATAGGATAATCACAATACGAAGGCCCTGTTATAGCCTTTTGATGTATAAGTTAGACATGTCGTAAATGATGAATGCTTAAATCATAAGAAATATTAGGTTAATAAAAGTTATAATTGGGGCATGGAGGATGATTTTTCTAGTTGTATGATTTCACATGAACCACAAACTTAGGAATGATATGTTGGTTATAGTGAATCTATGCATACGCGCATTGGAATCTAATTGAGACGGGTTTGGAACCTTAACACTATGTTTGGATTGGGTTTTGGCCCATTCCTGAGATGGGCCAAAACCAAGTCCATGTTTGTTTTTTTATTTTACACAACTTGATTGTGTGTTTTTGCTTTATTTTGGTAGGTTTTAACTTTTTTGGGTCTAAATATAGGCCCAAGTATTATATATATTTATATTATATATTTATTATATTATATAATATATTATAATATATAATATTATAATATTAATTTTTTGTAATTATATTAATTTATAATTATTATATGTACTATATATATATTATAATATATGTTATTATAATATATACAATTATAATATTTATTTTAATACATATAATATATAATATATAATTATTATAATATAATAATTATATAAAATTTTATATTATAATAATTATTTATTATAATGTATAATATAAAATTATATAATATTATATTATATTATATTTAGAAATATATATATATAAAAGACATGATTTGACATTGAACAGTAACTTTTGTCTCCCAAATTCCAACATCAAACATACACCACTTATTTCAAAATATTTTATATTATCTCAAAACACAAATCTCCGAGATGGGCCAAAACCAAATCCAATGTTTGGTTTTCACTTTTGCACACCTAAACAAGGTGTGCTTTTTTTTTTTTTTTTTTTTTTGTTGGGTTTTGAGCCCATTTTAGTTTTTTCATCCATATTTATTATATGTATTATATATTATATATTATATTATATTATATAAATAAATTATAATATATAATTTTATATTATATATATTATTATAATAAATACTATATATATTATATTATAATATAATATAGTATTATAATATATATATATAATATTAATTTTTATATTGCATCCTTCCATAAGTGATAGACTTGAGTTTTTTTTTTAAATTATTTGTATTAAATATGTTATATAATATTTAATATATTATATGTTAAATCTAATAAATATAATAAACTAAAGAATAATTATGAACTTATGAAATCATTTATATTAAAGATATTTAATATCAATGCTACTGAGAAAAAATATTTAAAAAATTTATTCCTCATTGAAATACTTTTGCAATTTTGTATATTGAGGACAATATACTAGTAATATATACCTAATTCGTAATTATTATTATTGTAATTATCTATTTAAATTTATCACTTCGAATATAAAGTCTAACAAATGTATTTTCAATATATTACTATAGTGCATTTAACTATATAATATGATATATATTGTATATATTATATATTAATATAATATTATATATTATATATTAATAATAATATATACAATATATAATATAATATAATATAAAAAAAGACATGATTTGACATTGAACAGTAACTTCTGTCTCCCAAATCCCAACATCAAACATACACCACTTATTTCAAAATATTTTATATTATCTCAAAACACAAATCCAAACATACCATCTATCTCAAACACACACTTATTTCTCTCTATTTTTCTCTCTCTATCTCAAAAATACCAAAACAAAACACTCTAAAACCTAATCCAAACACTACCTAAGGGTCTATTCATTATTTGGAGTTATCTCTTAAGAGATATGCCGATTTGAACATAGAAAAAACAGTTACATGTTGCTTTTAATAGTGGATCCAGGACTTGGTGGATATAAGGTCCTTGCTACAGCACTTTTAGGATTATGTAGTCCATGACATAGAGAAACAGTTAGTGTGGCAACCTTGTTATTTGATACTTAGGTTTGCTAATTACTCCCGGTGCTGTGTTTCAGGATCCAATAGCACCACAATGATCGAACGATTTTTTTTTTTAAATTTCTAAAATTATCAGAGGACTAACCTGTAAAACAATGGTTAGTACTCCAACGCTTAATTCAGTATCATATTTAACGAATCAAATAAGAAAAACTTAAATAAATGTGATTCTAGTGAACTAAATTGTATAAACAAATATTAAGTGTTTGAATAAGAAAAATGAAGCTGAAATCTAAGTAGTGAATAAAAAAAAATAGCAAGGTTCATGCAATCTTACTATTTGCGAAGTGTGGTGAGTTTATGCTTTATATACAACTAGACATTATGACACGCCGTCCCTGTGTGCATATAATAAATAATTATTTATATTTATAAATATATTATAAATAATAATAAAATTATAAACCAACATCACATGTAAAATAAATAAATAAATAAATAAAACTAACTTAGGGATATTATTACCTTTATTTTGTGATAAATTATGTTAAAGTCATTTAAGGTCATGTATAATGCTAGTAATAATATTCATATACATATAAATATATTCATATTAAATATATATGATTTATATTATTAATTATGTCTAATTTATATAATATAATAATTTGTTATAGACTTAATATTGTTTTTTTTTACACATATATATTTGTTGAAGATTTTTGTTAATATTTAATCTTTATATTAAAATTAATTTTGGTATCTCAATGTTTAACTAATATTAATAAAAAGAATATTTAACTATTTAGAATTTAATCTTTATTTATGGGTTTAAAAGTATTTTCAAAATTTCATATTTTATTCAATATGAAAAGTGTTTTATTTTTTAGCAAATTATTAAAAAAATATATTTAATGTGCATATTAAAAACAAAATGTGGATAAGGGGAAAAAACACTCAAAAGATAAATCCAAAATAAATAAAACAAAGGTTGATCCTTTTACACAAAGGGCATTATTGTCAAATTTAATCCAAAAATAGATCAAAATAAGCAAAAAAATAATCCAATTTCAAACATAGGCTAAGTGCCTCCCACTTTCTGTTATTTCTAATGGAAAGGGGCTCTACCAAACATGGCAAAAAAAAAAAAAAAAAACCCTTGTATTTTTTAAAATAATTCTTATGCTCCCCTCCGTTAGTTATTCCTAATGATGTTAAATTTTTTAAGGAGTTACCCATCATACTCTTATTTTAATAGCAATCGATTTTCAATAAATCAAAATAAACGGTCTAGAATTTAAGTAATTTTAAAAATATATTTTGCATTTATATATATATATATCATACATATGTAATATAGGTGTATATATATATCTATATTATACATCGACAACAACGACCGTTGCCTCTGTAGGTGGTGGCGTGGGCTTCAGGCGAAGTGATGGTTTGCGGACGAAGAAGAAGGGAAGAAGAATAAAAAAAAAAATTAGAAAAGGTGAAAAATATTGTCTCTTTAAAAAAATTAGTAAAATTAATTTAAATTATTTTAAATATAAGAATAGTAAAAATAAAGTATTAAAATTTTATTTTAAATACATATAATGGTAATTTTAGTTTAAATATTATTCATAAAAAAAATTGACATACTTCTATATGTGCGTGTGTCTTTGTCCAATTTAAAATTGTTTGGCTTATTTACTTAATGGATGCATTTTATTCTTAATATTTTAAATTACATATTTAGAATTAATGTATACGAAACTATTTTTACAAGTCTGTTTTTTAGTGAATAAATTTTAAATCTAGAAGAAAATTTATATCGCAATTAAAATTATTGTTGACATAATTTGCATTATCATTTTAATTTAATTTTTTAGCGTAAATTGGATAAAGAGATTTTATATATTTATTTTAATACGTTCCTTAAAAAAATAAAAAAACAAAATTTTCTGATACTGTAATTTTTAAATAATAAATATGACTCATTAATAAAGATCACAATTGATACCAAATTAAGTTCAAGTAATTATAATGGGTTTAGATTTTTATAGAAATATCAAAAGAGAAAAAAATATTTATTTGAAATTCAAGTTGGCATTCACCATATCATTTAAATTTATTTTTCTGTTGTAATTTGAATAAGTTGCTGGGTAAAAATGTAAATAAATGGTAGTTGAAGGATGTAATTCTGAATTTGTTATAAATGAAGATTAATGAGATAAACATATTCATCGTCTTCTTTCTTCTCTCTAGGAAAAAAAGGGTTTTCTCCTCAGTCTTTCTCTCGTTCATCTACCCTCAATCTTCACCTCCACCAACTGTGGCAAGCCACCACCGCCGGCGACCCGCTCCTGACGTTAAGGCAACCCATCGCCGCCAACCCCTTTATTTTCCTGCCATCCACGCGCCCGCACTCGCATCCTTAGACTACAACACAAACCCCTCTCTTTCACGAATCTTCTCATTGTCTCTCTGTCCGTCATCGTCGCCGACAACCAGCGCCGACATTGGAGTCCCCTTACCCCCATGACTTTTCCGACCATCCCCCGGCCTTCTCCACCGGTCTTCGATCGGATTTCAGCACTCCCCCTTTTTTTCCCTTTTTCCCGATCTACACCGGCCACCATTAGAGGACAAGAAAGGAGTTGGATTCATTCGGTGATCTGGTCTTGTCTCTCCATCTACTTCGAGTATTATTGTTACTCCAAAATGCCCAACTAGTTCAATTTCTTGTTGCCCAGCCGGGATTGGGAGAGGATAGTTGCTGTCGCATACTGAAAGGGCTACGATGGTTAAGGTTAGTAGCTATAACATTAGTTTATCTTTCATATATAATTGATTGTGGACTATGAACCTCCAACTGGCTTTTATTTTGAAGTCAATGATGATTCTCCTGTAGTCCAGTTAACTCTTTAGAGGGAAAATGTTTGGATCTTGAACTTTTGCCAGACTGATGAATATCTGGAAGAGTTGATTACAGGAATTTACTCATTTCCTTTGTAAATTACCATTCCCTTTGCACCCTCGTGATCTGTACGAAATTCTTGAAATAATTTTAGTTTCTTGTAGAAATTGAAGTATGGGATCTCTTAGTTAAGTTGACCAGTGTCAACTTAACTAGAAACTTTTGGCTAGTGTCCGACATGGAGACAATTGTATTTTTTATACACAATGTTGTGCATTTTGCAACTTTAGTGTCATTCTTTTCTAAATGGTCAAGTTTGGTATTATATAAATGAAGTCATTTGTACATTACATATCGTCGTTAATTTTCTAATAGAATGTGTACGGGGTCGTTAAATTTGAACAGTTAATTGCATAAGCTCAAAAACAAGTTTTGGTTTTGTTTATGAAATCATGACTATATTGTTTTGTATAATTCTTGGTAGCAGAACATAATACTATGCGACATGGTCCATCATTCAAAACGGTTGGCTTAATATCATGTGAAGAGTAGGTTATTCTCATTAGTCTATTTTCCAATTTTATCGATGATAGAGGACCTTTGCAGGTTGTTTGATAGGGGACATGTTACTGTTCATAGAAGCTTTGGGGTGAGTGAGTGAGGGAGCAAGTATTCTCATTAGGTTATGCATGGAACTTCACTTTAACCGTGATATACTTCATTTTATCAGTTTAGAATCACATTTCCTTTTAGACTGATATTTGTAAGTCAAAATGACACGACTTCTGTTAATCATTTTCTTTTGGGAGGGTTTCTTGCCTTTTGATTTATTTCTCTTTATTTCTATTTTTTATTTGCTCATAATAATGTAAATAAAAAGCAAAAATTATGATAAAATTCAGACTTACTCTTAGTTGTCAAAAACATTAAGTTGCCAGAGGAAAAGTGACTTTGATTTTGGTTTATCTACTCTTCAGTTGATCTCAATTCTGTGTTAATGCCTCTTTCCATTTTCTTTGCAGATGAACGCCTTGTGCATGGTGTTTTATGCACGCTCTGAAGAAGCTCGCTAGACTCATTCTGTTCACACGCTGGCCCTGGTAACCTCTTGACTTACACTGTAACTGCTGTTATTAGCTCCTAGATATGACCTGAGATTTGGCTACTTTACATGTTTAGTTCTAATTTGGTACATAATATATTGATTGTAATTTTCATATCTGAGAATGGATCTAGCTTACACTTTTTGCCTAGCTGCTTGTTAATCAAGATTAATAGCTAATGAGATTGGGCTGTTTCTTTTGTTTTTGCAGTAGTTTCGTGTTTGATTACTCCATTTGGATATGTCTCCTAGGAGTCTCCTTTACTTGCAAACCTTGATATGATTTTTGTCTTAAGGGCGAACTTGATGGTATTTAGATCAAAGCACATTGAAACTTGATTGCCAATGGCTGTTAAAATCTTTACTTGTGGAGTACAAAATCAATTTCTTGTTTTCTTTGTCTGCGTAAATGTTCAATACTGAGAACATTGTTGTCAAAACTATTAGATTGATATAATATAATATTTGTTGCCTCTATGACTAAAGCTTTAACCCTCGGGGTAATTTGGTGGATATCTCTAAATCATAAAGTATTGTAGAGGATGATTTATGCTTTGATGTTCTGGGTACAATAATGGCAGTCGTAATAGTATGCTGAAATTTTGCCTACAACGGTAGACATACTGCCCGAATATGTTTTTAGTATTCCCTTCTCTAAACCTGAGATGAGATGTCAAATTGTATGTAGAATGCAAAACTTATGTACCTATGTAGACAATTGCAATCGTTAGGTTTTTGTCATCTTACTGTTAAGACAAATGAGTTAGCTTCTTTAGTCTGTCTTTGTGCGAATATACTACTTCCAGCGTAATCTGTTGTTTGGTCTTATGTAGATGCTACAAGTGATATTCCTGTATTTACGAACTTAGTCTGTGGTGTGATTGAACGTGATGAGCTTTTCCTCAAGTATTGTTTATGATAAAGGATTTGAAATATTGAAAAAATTAAGAAGCCTTTTAAAATATTGTCAATTAACATAAGGTCCCGATTTTATTACTTAGTCATTTGGTTGATTTATTAACTTTTTGTATATTATAATTTGAACTTCGATAAGTTAATTATGTTTTCATCAATTAATTTTCAATTTGAGTAGTATGTTAATATATTATTAAATTCATACTTAAATTTATTCATTGTAATTTTCTTCAATATGAAGATGGTTGTCTTTTAGTTTATAAAAGTAATACTTATTCATTTATTTCAATTGATATATTACTTTGTATATATATATGAGTCTTTAATTTTTTTAATAAATGCATTGTAATTTTAAGAACAAAATGTATTTGTATTATTTATCTAAAAACATCTCTTTCATTTGATTTCTACATAATTAAATTTTTTATAATATATCTTTTAATTATTAATTAATTAATCCGTGCATAGCACGGGCACACTCTAGTTTATATATCTGTCAAGGTTTATTTATACAAAATTTCTATTTTTTCACTGACAATCCAACTTCAGACACTTTGTTGTCCTATTCTTGCTGCTTATTGCAAAAGCTCTGGACATTTTCTTTGCTTCAATTTCAATATTCCTTAAATTTTATCTCTACTTCAAAAGCACTAGTCTTTGTATCTCACACTGCCCTGAATGACTCACAGTCTTGACTCTCGTCCAAGTTAACAACATATAAACTATTAATATCAGCAATTTTACATCTAAATTATTAATTAGGATTAATTACACTTAGACCTCATATGAAAATGTGCAACTAGATTGTTATATCTTAAATGATCCCTAACATGCAAGTAGATTTGTTAGCAAAGTTTCTTTCCCTTAATGCACTTGTCTCTAATTCTCGTTAATAAATTTTTCTTTTGGTCGTGTAGATTTCTGCAATTGCTAGTATCATAAAGCTTGTTATGAATTTTCAATAATTTGACCACTTGTGCTTGCTAGGTGGGGAAACTTATTGGCGGTAAACCATAGAGAAGAGAATGATGAGGTTCAAGCCAAGGTACGAAAAAACTTTGTTAACACAATATCTTGATCTCCAATAGGCATTGCGCAAACTCCCTACCTGAAGTTCAGGATTCTGTCGTACTAGAAACAATAGTAATTTTATATAGCTAGATTCTCCCTCTAAAACTACAAGAAATGCCACAGAGTTGGCTCCTTTGTTTCTCTTGTCATTCTTACGAACATATAAACTTGTGTAGTCTTTTCACCTATATAATTTGGTTGAAATTGAAGAAGCGATGATACACTTGAACACCTTTCTATGATATGCTAGGTTTTATTGTCAGTGATTCAGGTCCACTGCATAGTCATTTTCTATCATACCTCTTACTCCAAGTTAAATCAATTCCCTTGGGCCCTCATATTTTAAGATAGTAATTTATTCACTTTGGAAAAGTTTCAATGGGAAAAAGGGATGACCTTGTATGCATTTTAGGAGTCTAGTCACATGGGAAGAGAGCGTTGTAACTTCTTCAATGTATCATGCATGGTACCAAACATTTTTCTCGAGTTAAGAATTTGTGCTATAAATAGAATGCGGTTGTATCTTTAATGTGGATAACCGAGCCAACATTGAGAAATGGATCTCTTCTTAGTTGTATTCTTAATCCACATTTGGTAAATGTTGCTTAATTTCATAATAGTAGGGCTACTCTAATGTTTAGAATTGATATGATTTGGAACTTCAAATTTGCCTTCAAAATTTAGGCTTCCCTTTCAGCATCATAAGATTATTGAAAATGTAATCAGATGAAGCCTATGTGCGTTTTAGAAAATAACTATCCGCGTCTCCATTTTCTTTGTGAATCATACTCTATGTGTGGGTATATACTTGTAGTGGTGACTTCGTGATTTAATTGCTTGAGTAAGGTTTCACCTCTGTAACTTATAAAGTAAATCATCATAAAAGAAGCACAACAAAGCATGAAGGTCTTGTTTAAAAAGACTGTCACTTTTCTTTTGGGTGTGTGTGTGTCTGTAATGATTCATGCGCTTCTTAGTTATATGACGGCTTTCATACTTATCTTTTTTAAGCATTACATTAGTGGTTCGTATTTTATGTGCACACGTCGTGCTATATCTATGCATTTGATAGTTGGTTTATATTTGAATGTTTTTTGACCACATAGGTGAGCAAGCTTGTGGACTTCCATAAGGGAAGTTCGGAGGAATGGTCGCAGAAGGCAATAGAGCGTGAGGGAGTCATCAAGTAAAAGTAAGCTCTGTTTGTAATTTATTTTAGTCAAAACTGCTGAATGACACACAATACACTAATTCCTCTTATGAACATGCAGGAATTTTGGTTGAGGTATTGCAAACTTGTCTTTTTGTCTTCATGCATGGTAGCCACTAATGGAATGTGTATGAGGTGGCAATGAGGAGGAATACTACAGTTGTGGGCTTTGAAAACAATGACACATATGATGATTAAAGTAAGTAGAAAGTCTTTGCAAAATAATAATGGTGGTAAAAGTTTTCTTGTCTCCCACTCTTCATTTCATTCACTAGATATTTTTGGTTTTATGTTTTTATTGTTATCTTGAAATCTTGATATTTATTATTTGCACTATGATGCAGTACTTTTCTTTCCTTTTTATATGTAGCAAGTTTGTTCTTTTGAAAAATGTTCTTGGATGGTTTTTTCAATGGTTTCCAATTGATTCACTGCTGCGGGTGTTACTCATCCTTTTTGAATGGGATGTACTTTAGTGTAATATCATTCAAGTAAACAATATGTATTGCTTTTTATCAAGTTTTGTGAGACGTGTTTGATTTTCGGAATGTCAATATGATTGTTTAGCATTTTGGGGTTAGACTGTTGGTTCAATTGAAATTACATGGAACTTCTCATATTCCAATTTCAATGTGAAGGACCCAATAAACCCTTTCAAATGTAAAGATTCTACTGTTTTAAGTTTTCATTGGTCTTCAGTTATACTATCAAACTACTTTCATTTTATTTTTTTTTTCATATACTATAAAACTACTTTTTTTCCTTCGAGTTTATCGAGTGGTGAGCGGTAATTTGACTAATAAATGTGGTTAGGAAGCATAAGATTGAGACATGAATGTGCACTTGCGTTATGTGATTGTTGCTCTGAGTAATGTGGAGTAGTTGAGGCCTAATTTCATGCATTTTGAATTGCTCGAAAAAAGAGTTGGAATGTCTTTACTTCCACTCAGTCATAGGAGTTCTTGTGAAATCATATTTGTTTGTCAAAATACCGCTTGATTGATCCTTATAAGCCTAACATGGGACATGCATCGTTTGAAAAGTTCAGAGGCCCTTCTCAGTGGAAATTTCTTTTAGCATGAATTGAAAAAAAAAAAAGAACAGAAAATAGCAAGAAAAAGGAAAATTACATCTACTCCGTTGGTTTAGGTCACTTAGTAACTGGGTAACTTCATCACAAATGTTGTTATTCACGTAAAACGGTGACTAGAGCCATGAGTATGCAAAGCACTTTAGGTAAAACGTGTTTTGGTTGAGTACCCGGGTGCCTTCACCACAAGTGTTGTCATTCGCGTCAAAAGACCGAAATATGACGTTTTTTTGGTTGAGTAACCGGGTGCCTTCACCACAAGTGTTGTCATTCGCGTCAAAAGACCGAAATATGACGTTTTTTGGTTGAGTAACCAGGTGCCTTCACCACAAGTGTTGTCATTCGCGTCAAAATACTGAAATACGGCCTAAAGAACTCAAGTCACAGGCAAAAAAAAGAAAAAAAAGAGAGAAAAAAAAGCCCTGACAAAACAGAAGGGGAGGAAAAAAGGAAAGAGAAATCATAAGTGGCAAAAGAAAAGAAAGAACAACAAATGTCGTCCAACTTAGGCAGAAATAAGGAGATAAAGGGTATTGTGTTGAAGCAACGAATATGGTGACATTTAGAAACCTATGATTTTGTGGAAGCTTGATTGTTCTACTCTCCACTTGGCGAGACAATGTGTTGTGATGTGATTGCCTCCTACCCATATTACGATAAGTTACCATTTGCATAACGTATTTTTGTATTTGTATTTTGAGATTATGTGCACACAAGCTACATTTGTTATTATGAATTATTTTCACAATGTTGAGAACATGTTTTTTTGCAGTGTCAGACTTTTGCTTGAGGACAAGCATTGTTTTAAGTTTGACGGAGTTTGATAAGATTCGCTTTTACATATTTATAATAGAGAATAATGGTATTTCGTTTCGTGTGGGGGGCAATAACTTCATAAAACTTGCAACAGTCCTTTCCTTCTATTTTTTGATTTATCTAAAAATTGTCACATTTCTTGATGGCTATCTGAAAATCCTGTGTGAAAGCCTTTATTTTGACATGCTTTGCCTTATCTGACTACTATTTTTGGTTGGGAGGTATAGATTCTAGCCTTGATAGTATTTTACCAATAAACTTGACAATAATTATTCGAACATTGTTTAAATGCTATGTTATTATAGTTTTTTTTTTAAATCATATGGATTATTCCTTTTAGATGGCCATATGAGCAGGGTGCAAGTTCAAGTTCAGTATATAGCAGTGGTGTTGCTTACATGGATCCTTCTCCCCCAAGAGTATAACTTAAAACTAAACAATTAAGAAATGTACCAGTTGTGCTTGAGTATAGGAGTTACAGAAGCCATGCATGCTGCATATATACAAGTATATACAATTTTCACCACTACTCTTTCCTGGCCTATGAATGTGGTTTATCCAGGTATGTGAGGGTGGAAATCATGGTAGGTTTATCCAGGTATATGAGGTTGGGAATCATCATTTTTGTCTTCCATCTTTCTTTAAACTCTTCTAATATTGTTTCCATTTTGCTCGCTTTGGTGCTTCTTAGTGGTATGGAACAATCTTGAGGTGGGTGAGGTACTCACGGTTGATGTCTCAAACTTCTATAACAAGGTAGATTGAATTATATTATCTTTCATCTCCTTCACACTTTACTTTTGCAATGGTGGGTCTTCCTAGAACAAGCTTCTATGGGAACTCTGGTTGGCATCTAAAATGTTTTTTTTTTTTTTTTAAGTTTTTGATTGTTATTTCTGATGATTTTAAGCAAAAGCCAGAATGTTTTGATTTATTTGATTTTTTCTAGAGCTTGATATTGCCTTCGGTGCAATATTTAAGAAATTGCTTCATGGTTGCAGATAAATGACCGGTACGAATTTCCATTGGAACTTGATCTAGACTGAGAACAATGGGAAGTATTTGTCGCCAGAAGCAGATAGGAGTGTACCAAACCTGTACATGCTTCACAGGTCACTATGCACTATTTACTTATATTTCTTTGCCTCAATCCTTTTCTGTGCCTTTATATCTATCCTTTGGTATTCATGTCTCCACTAGGGTTTGGTTGGGATGGGGAGTGAGCTATGAAATTCTTCAATTGAAAATTTTAGAAAGAACAGAAGCATGGGAAAAAATGTTGTATCACAGAAGTTGATCCATCAGAACGACGTCTCACGCGTATTTGGTTACTGATATTTGAAGGTTGTGCTACTAGCTCAATCAAGCTCATACATAGACCTGCTTTGCATGATGTTTTAACTTCTGATCGCTCATCTTGTTGTCTAGAGTTCTTTTTGTTTACTAGAATGCTCGACTTGAATGGGTGCTTTAGAACTGTTTTATCATAATAGAATTATTGTGTCCTCCATTCCAGCTTTTCTGCTAGTTGAGCCCAGGGATTGTAAGTTATATTAGTATAGGGATATACTTGACTGGCATGAAAGGAAATTTGAGAATTGCTAATTGGATAATTCTTATATTTGGATTGAGACATGTTTGAGGGCAAGCAAGGTTTCTGTGTGGGGGGAATGTGATAAGATATATTTTAGTGCTTCTATGCATGTTTTTTTTTTTCGAGGGAAAGGGAAGGATTTTATTGTGTGACTTGCGAATGTGAAGTTACCCCAATTTTATGTATATTGTTGTTTCTTCTATTTGCATATGGGGAGATATTTGTCATCTGAAAGTTAGGTTACTTGATTGCTAAAGTATAATGTCTTGATATTTTTAATTGAAAAGGCAATAGTCCATGTCTAACAATGTAATAATTCTATTTTTCAGGTTCACCATGAAATGAATGCTTCTTTTATATACAGGCCACAATTCTAATTTGACCGGGAATCAGCTAAGCAGTGATTGTAGTGACATTTCTGGCATAATTGTGTTGCCTGGAAGTGTTAGAGTTCTTGACTTTGATATATAGCCAAATTCCACAGATGATGATGTCAATGTTCTCCATGGGAGGTATGTTATTCTTTATGTGGTTCTCTGAGTTTGGATATCTCCAAGTTAAGGTTGATAGCATATTTAAGCTTCCTACTTCTTGACATGTTGTCTCCTTAATAGCTTGACCAAGTTATGAAAAACACAAAATGTTTCACGAACACATTATTCCAAGCAGAACATAACAGTCCATGGACAAGTCCTGAAATGATCATCTGTTTACATGATTTTTTTCCTCCATTGTAGAATTATATAATCTAGTTTTGTTAGGAGATAACACTATAAAGTGGTGCATACTTACTTTTTCAAATATAACACTCTGGTACATGCTTTTGGTAAAAAATGAGCAAGTTGACTAAGGAAATCCTTAACCATGTAAACCAAATCAATATGGTGGGTCTTAAGTTTCTACCATTTATGGCAATGCATTTATATGAAATCAACAGCTGTTGGGTCTTAATATTTACCCATGTCTATCGCATCAGATCTGAAATCTACACCGACGTGCATTACTATCTTTTATGGCAATGAATTCATATGAAATCTACACCTTTTGGGTCTTAATATTTACATTTGTATCATATCAGATCTGAAATCTACTCCTACGTGCATGATACTTGATGCTATGACAAGCAAAGTATATGAAGACAGCCAACGGGAATAAAATAAGACGTATAAATTTTGTTGTAATACGAAAGAAAATAATAATGCGATTAGAATGACATGTGACACCATCGTATCATCTTATTGTGAATGCATAAGATCTTTCATTGGGATTGACATTGTGAATGCGAAAGAAAATTTTATGATTGACATGGGATGAAAACTTTGAATGATGACCTTTTTCTGGTCATCTTATGTTCTTCAAAAGTTATTATGCAAGTATGTCCAGTTCCTGATAGTTCACCTTTCAACGGGTGAAAAATACAAGGGGGATAAAATTCTCGTGTATGTTCTGAACTTCCTATCAATGTTCTCCAACGCGTCAATGAAAGTTGTGTACCATGCCTGCATATGTATATGGCAATCTAAATCATCTTTTTCTTCTTTTTTCATTTCTTTCTAATTGGCGCCTTAGAGATTTTTCAACCCTTTTGATATATTTGGGAGTATTATGAGGCCGACTACTCTTGTTCAGCTCATAAAACTTTTTAGATTAATTAAAGAGCATGCTTTTATTGCATGAGAGTATCCTGTGTTGTAGTGACACTAGAAGATCATATCTTCAGGCTAAAGTCGCTGAGGTATGTCTATGGAGTGTATAGGAGTCATACAAAGATACTGTTGCAAAACAGTGTTTGAGAGCCAATGTTGAATCCCTGATTGATGTTCTGGATCATAATGTAAGATTTGCTAAGCTTAAACTTGCCTATTATGATAGTTTCTTTATCTCATTGTTTTAAATTATTACATTCTCCGGGTAGATTTAGATTAGGAAGAGGTGCAAAGCTTTGTTCTACTTTCTGATATGGAAGACTTGTTTCAGGGGCAAAAAACACAAGATTTGACTAGGAACTTCTAAAATTTTGAATTATCGTTGCTTGTGCACTCTACGGATCATGAGATCTTACTTTGATTGGATTAGAGTCACACGATAGACAATCTTTCTTGTAATAAGTAATAAGAGCTTGGAATCTAATATTCATTGTGCCAATAGAATTAAATCATAAGTGCAAAGCCCTGTAGATCGTATGGACAAATTTGACCTGGAACTTCCATAATTTTGATTATTGTTGCAAATTAGAGGAAACCAAAAAGGACTCCTCGAAATGTATGGGAACAAAATGGTAAATTTAAGGTTTAGCATTTATGGAACTTTTATGGGATAGTTATTTGTTGTGGCAAGACTTTGGCTATTTTCAATACTTATCTTGGATAGTAGTTCTTCGACTATTGTTATGGTTAAATGTTAGAAGTGAGTTTTTGTTATATTTGGATTTGTTGCCTTCTGTTTTATGTGTGGTGCACTTCATTTCTTCTATGTTCTTTGGGAGCCTTTATGCACAACAATTTATGCTTCACTTTTATTTAAACAAAATGTTAAAAGGCGCCTTAGGTGGTACTTCAGCAGCAACCCGCGAGGTGCTTAAGGTATGTGCCTCGATGACCCAAAGTTAGAAACACTCCCTTTTGGACTTGTCTTGGTTTGTTTTAACAAAAAAATGACCTCATCACTAATTTGGTATTCAATATGAGGGTCATATTTGATTAAATTGGTGGCCTGTTGTCCGTAATTAACTTGTAGTTATTGAAATTAAAGAGTCAAATTTAAATTAGATCTTGCATTAGTTAAAAAATTTGTAGAACCGTGCCCCTGTCTTGTCTCCGGTCATTAGTTTTTTATTCTTTCACAAAATTTTCAATATTCTTTTTGTTGTTAATTTTAGTTATTGGTGAATGTTGATCATATTTATGCCTTTTTGCCTTGTCTTTTTACCGTAGATTGGTATATAATTATTTCTAATTGGTATTAAGAAGCTATCAATTAGGGTTTTATTTATTAATTAATTAATTATTATTATTAATTAATCAATTTTAGCATGCCATTTTTTAACTAGTGACATTTCTAGGGCGGATAATTTATAACTTTATTTAATCATATTTTAATAGTAACAATTATATTGAAAATTGAATTAATTATTTGTTGTAATACACTTCAATTTTATCTTTTTTTTTTTATTTTACGTTCGTGACATTTTTGAAAAAATAAACATTCATCTTAGAGAATTTTTGGTATACGTTTGATTATTTACCTTACTTTTTATTTGAAAATTCTATTAATTATAGTACTTTGTTGATGAAGATGAAAATCATGCCAATTACTTAACAATCAATTCAACAAAAAGAAAAAAATTGGATTCAGACAAATATTTCATTAATTTGGATTCATAAAATTGGAATTTACATTTTGTATTTATTAATTAATATGCTTATTATGGAAATTATTTATTTCTTTGTTTATTTAGACTGAATGTTCCTTTAAATGTGAAAGCATCTGTAATTTGTGTATATTGTTAATAAGTTATGCGCTAATTAAATTTTGGTCCTTATGTTGGGACCTCATTAATTTTTGTTAGTTGTTCATACTAGTAAGATTTTATTGATCTATAAAATATTCATTTTATATGATTTGAATTGGGTGTCGTTTATTAAGTTTGAGGGGATTAGAAGAGAAGACAGAATGAGTTGTCTGAGTCATAGTATTTAAAATTGGGATAACGTGTGTTTTTTTAAAATTATTATTTGTTAAATATTTTTTACTAGAGATTGTTTCTAGTGTGGATATAGGTATTTATCTAATTGTATTTCAATTGTTACTATTATATTTAAAGTTTAATTAATAAATAAACATTCATTTCCTTGTCATATGTCAATACTCTGTATTTATTTGATATTAATGAACCAGTAAGGTTTTATTGATATATAATTATTTATTTTATATGATTTGAATTGGGTTTGTTTTGTTGGATTAGAAGAGAAGACAAAGTTGTCTTTCGTAGTATTTAAAATTGGGGTAATGGGGTAACGAGTGTTTTTTTAAAATTGTTATTTATTAAAAAAAATATTTTTGACTAGTGATTATTTCTAGTGTGGATATAAGAAGTTGTTTATCTAATTGTATTTCAACAGTAACTGTTATATTTAAAGTTTAGAATTAATAAATAAACATTCATTTTCTTGTTATATGTCAATACTCTGTATTTATTTTGGGAATTGGGTGTGTTTTGTTAATAAGTTATTTATTAAGTTTGAGGGGATTAGAAGAGAAGACAAAATGAATTGTCTTTCTGCACAACAATTTATACTTCACTTTTATTTAAACAAAATGTTAAAAGGCGCCTTAGATGATACTTCAGCAGCAACCCGCTAGGTGCCTCGATGACCCAAAGTTATAAACACTCCCTTTTGGACTTGACTTGGTTTGTTTTAACAAAAAAAATGACCTCATCACTAATTTGGTATTCAATAGGAGGGTCATATTTGATTAAATTGGCGGCCTGTTGTCCGTAATTAACTTGCAGTTATTAAAATTAAAGAGTCAAATCTAAATTAGATTTAAAAGAAATTTGTAGAACCCTGCCCTGTCTTGTTTTTCGGTCATTAGTTTTTTATTCTTTCACAAAATTTTCAATATTCTTTTTGTTGTTAATTTTAGTTATTGGTGAATGTTGATCATATTTATGCCTTTTTGCCTTGTCTTTTTACCTTAGATTGAACTAAATTTATGCCTTTCATATAAATTTTCTTATGAAATTTGAACTAATTCAGCTTATTATTCTACTATTTTTGGGTATATATGCTTACCATGTGTAATGCCTACCTATTTTAATGTTGATAAATTGCATTATATGGTTAGTGTTTGGTTAAAAATTCTTATATGTACTTTAAAAATTACATCTACCTCTCCTGAAGTTTGTTATAATTACGAATGCCTTCTCGTTTGAAAAATTACAAATACCCCCCTAATTTTAACGACCATCTAACAATTATCTCAATCTATTCATTTTTATAGTGAACTGACCAAAATACCCTTATGAATTAAAAATTATAATTTTATTTATTTTAAAAAAAATATTTTTCTTATCGACCAAGGGGAATAATTTTTTTTATAATTTTTAAAAAAATTTCATCCATCCCATTCAATATTTTTATAAAATTTTAATTTTTTAAAAAAAATAAAAAAATATAGTAAGGGCAAAGTTGAATTTTTATACCTCCATAAAAGGATTACATAATTTTATTAAACATTAGGGGGGTATTTGTAATTTTTCAAACAACGAGGGGATATTTGTAATTATGCCAAACTTCAGGGGATGTGGTAGTAATTTACCCTTTATGTAATCAATAAATTTGAAAATTCAATAATGAATTATTATTTTTATTGAAGTATAATAGATATAAAAAATATAACTCCAACCATGTTTCAAAAATGTAGTTTTATGATCATTCTCAGATAAACATGTTTATTTGTATTGTTAGATTCAAACTTAAAAACTTTTTTTAGGGAATCAAAATGACGTCCTATAAGTATTGGAGAATTTATTAACGAATAAAAATATAACTATACCAAATTAAATTATCCACACATAGCGAGTTTGCTATTGGTTGTCATGTATAGTGACTAACTTTTGATTGTTATAATTCTAAATGATTAAAATTCCCTCAAATATATTTATTATTTAATTAGCTACCTACTCTCTTTTGGTTACTCTGTTTCTTACAAATTTTTATAATTAATACATATTACTAGTCTTGATTTATTATTTGCTTTATATGATTTCGAGTGGGTTTGTTAACTAGTTTTTGCTTAACAAA
The DNA here is from genome assembly GCA_034509725.1 of Sesamum angolense. Classification (NCBI taxonomy): domain Eukaryota; kingdom Viridiplantae; phylum Streptophyta; class Magnoliopsida; order Lamiales; family Pedaliaceae; genus Sesamum; species Sesamum angolense. The sequence continues at coordinate 6,597,453 of JACGWL010000002.1, forward strand.
ATGTACAAGTAACGAGTTATAAACTTGTATGCACTCCTCTTTCAGTTAAATAAATAAATAAAAATTAAATTATTTGAATTATGTTCGACATAATAAATATTATTTATTTGGTTCCCCAAGAAAGTTTAGTTTTCCAATAATAGATTAGTATATTATTATTTCTAAGATCTATTGAATTTTCTCTTTTGGTATTGATAAATAGTTTGAGGTTTATACATATACATATTAGTTAAAAAAAGAACAGTCTAAATTAATGAATCAATTTTAACATGCCATTTTTTACTAGTAACTATTTAATTATATTTCAACAATAACTATTATATTTAAAACTAATAATTTATTATATACTTCAACTTCAGTTATTATAATTGTATTTGTTGAAAATTATTAATTACAATTCTCTTTATATTTGAATAGTAACAATTATATTGAAAATTTAATTATTATTTGTTGTAAGTCATTATTTTTATCTTTTTATTTTTCGTGATATCTTTTAAAAATAAACATTCATCTTAGAGAATTTTTTGTATATGTTTGATTATTTGCCTCACTTTTTATTTGAAAATTCTATTAATTACAGTACTTTGATCAGGAAGATGAAAATTATGCCAACATTAATTCAACAATTGGATTCATACAAATATTTGTATATTATTAATTTGGATTCATAAAATTGGAATTTACATTTTGTATTTATTAATTAATATGCTTATTATTTTGTACTGGAATAGATTAATGTGGAAATTATTTATTTCTTTGTTTATTTAGACTGATAATGTCTTCCTTTGATGTGAACATTGGAATCTGCATTAAGAAGTATTACTAGATTAAAAAATTGGAATCTGCATTTAAAAATAACGTGTTTATTATTTTGCCAAAGTTACTTTGTTTATTTTGATTGTTAAATTTGTGTAATTTGTGTGTAATTATTGTTAATAAGTTTTGCGTTAATTAAATTTTGGTCCGGACCTCATTAATTTGGTCCCTCTTCTTAAAAATTAGAATTTTTGTTAGTTGATCATTTAATTAACGGGAAAACTTGCGGTAAGGCAAAAATTAGTGATAACAATGATCTGATTATTAATCATTAGATTTTAAAACATAATTTTATGTTTCAAATTATTTAATTTATATTGTATGTATATTAAAAAATTATTTAGTAAACAAAAAAAGGGTGAATTGCATAAAATCCCCTTTCAATAACTAAAAACCCCCCGTGTTAAAAATATATGTAAATTTCTGTATTTTCTAAAATATTGCATATTCTCCCATAACGTTAGGTGTTAATTTTTGCTAAATTGAACGTTATATCTTTCTTATAACAACCAAATTCAGGGCGACGCACCGTCACCAAACGGCCGACGACGGAGAGGAAGAAAAATCTTAAAAATAAAAATTTTATTAATATATAATTATTATTTCTTATTAACGATTGTTTAAAATTTTTGTTTCAAATTATTTAATTCAAAATTATTTAGTAAACAAAAAAGGATAAATTGCATAAAATTCGTGTTAAAAATATAGGTAAAAAATCTGTATTTTCTAAATATGTTCACCAATATTGAATGTAAAAAAAAATGGATCGTCCAAATTTTAAATAATTTATATTTATACGGTTGTCCTATGTGACGTTGGGTGACATATAATTTTTAATTTAAAAATAATCAAATAATATTTAAGTTCAAAAAAGGCCAAAAAATGATGCTTTATATCTTTTAATATAATTATCTTATATGAATAATGATAACTTTGAATTTTTGTAAATATTATATATTTAACTTAATAATTTTGGATAAATTTTATAAAATTTATATGTAGTTCTATTTTATAAAGGAATCTTTCCTATCCACTAGAAATAACATTTTTTAAGAATATTCTTTTTAACTAATAATTAGTAAACTATCAATACCAAATGAAAAAATAATAATAAACAAATAAAATAACTTCATATACAAAATCACATCACATCCTTGTGTCTTGCTTTCAACCCTTCAACCAATCTTTCTTTTCTTCTGCCAGGATCTCTGATTGAACGGGGCTCCTCATGTCTGTTCAACAGAACTACTTGATGTTCTCCCGATTTTTGTTCTAATTCGGTGATTAATTTGTATGACCATCGAGGGATTTTTTTACTGATTTTTTTTATTCTAATCGATTTTGTGCTAATTTTTTCATCATTAGTATTGGTGGATTCTGATTCTCTAATAAATTTACTGATGAAAATTAAGAAATCAACGATTTCTGTTGATAATGGTTTTTTTATCAAATCTATTTACTTTCTCTTCAAATTTAGTATTCGGAAGAAGGATACCATGAATCCGATTTATCCCAAATTTCTCTATGAAATTTCAATAAAAGTTTTTTTTAGAATTGAAGGCGAAATGTAGATTGTTCTTCGATAGGATCTGTTCAAGAAAGGATCATACCTTTTTTATAAGTATTCTTTTGTAGAATCGTCATTACACAATCGAGTCCATACATTCACATCTTAATACTATAAAAATAATTTTTTTTTTGAATTGAATATATTAACCTTAGGATATTAGTATAATCTTACTGGTATTTATTTAATATCAAATAAATACAAAGTATTGAAATAAAATTAATTTATTAGTAAATAACAATTTTAAGAAAACGCTCACTGCCCCAAATAAATAATATTAAATCACATCTAGTTATGCTTCTTAATACACAAAACAAATAGAAATCAATAATTAAGGAATGGTAAGATTAAAATCATCACATAAAAAAATAACAATAAAAAAATAAGTTTCACAAAATAATAAACATATTATTTAAATAATACTATACAAATATTTGTACTTCATCTTTTGCGTTTAGATTAAATATAATACAAATTTCAATTTTATTCAGTAATACATCTAGTGTCTTAATACTACATAAATATTTTTCTGAGTCCATTTTTTTTTTTGGTTGAATTGACTATATTAATCCTATGATATTAATAAGTTAACAGACATAATTTCCATCTAATGTCAAATAAATACAGAGTATTGACAAATAACAAGGAAATAAATATTTATTTATTAATTCTAAAATTTAAATATAACAGTTACTATTGAAATACAATTAGATAAAAATAATTTTTTTTATAAATAACAATTTTAAAAAAACACTCATTACCCCAATTTTAAATACTACGAAAGACAACTCCAACAAAACACATCCAATGAATAATTTATAGATCAATAAAATTTTACTGGTTCATTAATGTCAAATAAATACAGAATATTGACATATAACAAGGAAATGAATATTTATTTATTAATTCTATAAATGAATAATTTATAGATCAATAAAATCTTACTAGTTCATTAATCTCAAATAAATACAGAGTATTGACATATGACAAGGAAATGAATGTTTATTTATTAATTCTAAACTATAAATATAATAGCTATTGAAATACAATTAGATAAATAACTTCCTATATCCATATTAGAAATAATCACTAGTCAAAAATAAATTTTTTCAATAAATAATAATTTTAAAAAAACACTCGTTACCCTAGTTTTAAATACTACGAAAGGCAACTCATTCTGTCTTCTCTTCTAATCCCCCTCAAAGTAACTAATTAACAAAATACACCCAATTCAAATCTTATAAAATGAATAATTTATAGATCAATAAAATCTTACTGCTTCATTAATGTCAAATAAATACAGAGTGTTGACATATAACAATGAAATGAATGTTTATTTATTAATTCTAAATTTTAAATAAATATAACAGTTACTATTGAAAAACAATTAGATAAATAACTTCTTATATCCACATTAGAAATAATCACTAGTCAAAAATTAACAATTTTTAAAAAACACTCGTTACCCCAATTTTAAATACTACAAGTCAACTCATTCTGTCTTCTCTTCTATTACAACAAAACACACCCAATTCAAATCATATAAAATGAATAATTTATAGATCAATAAAATCTTACTGGTTCACTAATGTTAAATAAATACAGAGTATTGACATATAACAAGGAAATGAATGTTTATTTATTAATTATAAACGTTAAATATAACAGTTACTATTGAAATACAATTAGATAAATAACTTCCTATATCCACACTAGAAATAATCACTAGTCAAAAATAATTTTTTTTAATAAATAACAATTTTAAAAAAACTCGTTACCCCAATTTTAAATACTATGAAAGTCTTCTCTTCTAATCCAACAAAACACACCCGATTCAAATCATATAAAATGAATAATTTATATCAATAAAATCTTACTGGTTCATTAATGTCAAATAAATACTCTGAATTGACATATAACAAGAAAATGAATGTTTATTTATTAATTCTAAACTTTAAATAAATATATCAGTTACTATTGAAATACAATTAGATATATAACATCCTATATCCACACTACAAAAAATCACTAGTCAAAAATAATTTTTTTAATAAATAAAAATTTTAAAAAAACACTCGTTACCCCAATTTTAAATACTACAAGTCAACTCATTCTGTCTTCTCCTATTCCAACAAAATTTATAGATCAATAAAATCTTACTGGTTCATTAATGTCAAATAAATATAGAATGTTGACATATAACAAGAAAATGAATGTTTATTTATTAATTCTAAAATTTAAATATAACAGTTACAATTGAAATACAATTAGATAAATAACTTCCTATATCCACACTAGAAATAATCACTAGTCAAAAATAATTTTTTTTACTAAATAACAATTTTTAAAAAATACTCGTTACCCCAATTTTAAATACTACGAAAGTCTTCTCTTCTAAGCCAACAAAACACACCCAATTCAAATCATACAAATTGATAATTTATGGATCAATAAAATCTTAAGGGTTCATTAATGTTAAATAGATACTCTGTATTGACTTATAACAAGAAAATGAATGTTTATTTATTAATTCTAAACTTTAAATATAACATTTACTATTGAACTACAATTAGATAAATAACTTCCTATAACCACACTAGAAATAATCACTAGTCAAAAGTAATTTTTTTTTAATAAATAACAATTTTAAAAAAACACTCGTTACCCAATTTTAAATACTACAAAATTTTAAATACTACAAAAGACAACGTATTGTGTCTTCTCTTCTAATCCCCACAAAGCACACCCAATTCAAATCATATAAAATGAATAATTTATAGATCAATAAAATCTTATTGGTTCACTAATGTTAAATAAATACAGAGTATTAACATATAACAATAAAAAAATAAGTTTCACAAAATAATAAACATATTATTTAAGTGCTTCATAATACTATACAAATATTTGTACTTCATCTTTTGCGTTTAGATTAAATATAATACAAATTTCAATTTTATTCAGTAATACATTCACATCTAGTGTCTTAATACTATATAAATATTTTTCTGAGTCCATTTTTTTTTTTTGTTGAATTGACTATATTAATCCTATGATATTAATAAGTTAATAGACGTAATTTCCATCTTATTGGTTCATTAATGTCAAATAAATACAGAGTATTGACAAATAACAAGGAAATAAATATTTATTTATTAATTCTAAAATTTAAATATAACAGTTACTATTGAAATACAATTAGATAAAAATAATTTTTTTAATAAATAACAATTTTAAAAAAAACTCATTACCCCAATTTTAAATACTACGAAAGACAACCCAATGAATAATTTATAGATCAATAAAATTTTACTGGTTCATTAATAAATACATAATATTGACATATAACAAGGAAATGAATATTTATTTATTAATTCTAAAATTTAAATATAACACTTACAATTGAAATACAATTAGATAAATAACTTCCTATATCCACACTATAAATAATCACCAGTCAAAAATTTAACAAGACAACTCATTTTGTCTTCTCTTCTATTCCAACAAAACACACCCAATTCAAATCATATAAAATGAATAATTTATAGATCAATAAAATCTTACTGGTTCACTAATGCTAAATAAATACAGAGTATTGACATATAACAAGGAAATGAATGTTTATTTATTAATTCTAAACTTTAAATATAACAGCTATTGAAATACAATTAGATAAATAACTTCCTATATCCATACTAGAAATAATCACTAGTCAAAAATAATTTTTTTTAATAAATAACAATTTTAAAAAAACACTCGTTACCTCAATTTTAAATACTACGAAAGACAACGCATTCTGTCTTCTCTTCTAATCCCCTCAAAGTAACTAATTAACAAAAACACACCAATTCAAATCATATAAAATGAAATAATTTATAGATCAATAAAATCTTATTGGTTCACTAATGTTAAATACAGAGTATTGACATATAACAAAGAAATGAATGTTTATTTATTAATGCTAAACTTTAAATACAATTATATAAATAACTTCCTATATCCACATTAGAAATAATCACTAGTCAAGAATAATTTTTTTTAATAAATAACAATTTTAAAAAAACACTAGTTACTCCAATTTTAAATACTACGAAAGACAACGCATTTTGTCTTCTCTTCTAATCCCCTCAAATTAACAAAACACACCCAATTCAAATCATATCAAATGAATTAGATCAATAAAATCTTACTGGTCCATTAATGTATTGGCATATAACAAAATGTTTATTTATTAATTATACACTTTAAATAAATATAACATATACTATTGAAATACAATTAAATAAATAACTTCCTATATCCACACTAGAAATAATCACTAGTCAAAAATAATTTAAAAAATTAATAATTTTAAAAACCCCAATTTTGAATACTACAAGACAACTCATTCTGTATTCTTTTCTATTCCAACAAAACACACACAATTCAAATCATATAAAATGAATAATTTATAGATCAGTAAAATCTTTAATGGTTCATTAATGTCAAATAAATACAGAGTATTGCCATATAACAAGAAAATGAAAAACTTTAAATTTAACAGCAGCTATTGAAATACAATTAGATAAATAACTTCATATATCCACACTAGAAATAATTACTAGTCAAAAATATTTAATATAACAATTTTCAAAAAACACTTGTTACCCCAGAAAGACAACTCACAAAGAAATAAATAATTTCCATAAATAAACATATTAATTAATAATTACAAAATGGAATCAATTAATTTTATGAATACAAATTAATATTTGTCTGAATCCAATTGGCATAATTTTCATCTTCATCAATAAAGTACTGTAATTAATCAAACGTTTCTAAGATGAATGTTTATTTTTTCAAAAATATCACGAAGTGAATTAATTAAATTTTCAATATAATTGTTACTATTAAAATATCTAAGTTAAAAATGGCATGCTAAAAAATAAAACCCTAACTGATAGCTTCTTAATACCAATGAAATAATTATATACCAATCTACAGTAAATTTTAGTAGTATGATTACAGATTTGGGAAACCAAATAAATAATAGTGCAGACAATACATTTTGTTAACCAAAGTGTCAAGCAATTCAATACCACACCCAATTTCAAGTGCATACTTAAATAAAAGTACAATAGTTTAATTTATTGAATTTTTAACCAAACTAACCATATAATGCAATTTATCAACATTACACATGGTAAGCATATATACTCAGAAATAGTAGAATAATAAGCTGAATTAGTTCATAAGAAAAATTATATGAAAACAAAAAAGGCATAAATATGATCAACATTCACCAATAACTAAAATTTAACAACAAAAAGAATATTGAAAATTTTGTGAAAATAAAAAAACTAATGACCGAAAACAAGACAGGGGCAGGGTTTCCCCCAAATAAATAATATAATATTCAAACAATTTATTTTTTTATTTATTTTACTGAAATAGAAGTGCAAACAAAACTGATTAATTTATTAATTTATACATTTTGTTAAGCAAAGTGTCAAGCTTAATAAATAATTAATTAACTGACCACACCCAATTCACATACTAAAAATCATCTCACATCACAAATTTACCAATGCAAATTCCAATTTATCTGGTTATACTTCTTAATACTGTATAAATATTTCTTCACATCTTTCCACATCACACAAAGAATCAATCTTAACAAACAAAGAAAGAATTTCGCATTAACCTATACAAAACAATAAGCATATTAATTATTTCACATCTAGTGGTATTAAATCCAATTTTTTCCTTTTTGTTGATATTTACCCTAATATGCTAGTAAAAATAGATAGTTAGTTTTCATCTTACTAGTTCATCAATATCAAATAAAGAGTATTGTAATTAAAATAACTCTCTCCACACTCAAAATAGTCGCTAGTCAAAAATGGCATGTTAAAATTGATTCATGTTCTTTTTAAAAAAATAACTAATGTATAAACCTCAAACTATTTATCAATACCAAAAGAGAAAATGCAATAGATCTTAGAAATAGTAATATATTAATCCATTATCGGAAAACTAAACTTTCGTATTAACATAATTTGGGGAACCAAATAAATAATATTAAATAAAAAATGAGTTAATTATGTTGAACATAAGAAAAGGAACTCATTTATGTTGAACATATGAAATCAAACAATTTAATTTTTATTTATTTTAACTGAAAGTGCATACAAGAAAAGTTATAACTCGTTAACATAATAACTAGTTAACAATACCCACTTGAAATCATATAAAGCAAATAATCAATAAATCAAGACTAATAGTATGTATTATTTGCAAGTAACAAAGTAACCAAAAGAGAGCGGGTAGCTAATTAAATAATAAATATATTTGATTACTTAATATTATGACAATCAAAAGTTAGTCACTATATGAGACAGAACCTTAAAAAAAAGCAAGGAAAACAAATTAAGTAGGCTAATAAATATATTTGAGAATATTTTAACCACTTACTATGACAACCAAGATATGGTTAGTCACCTTTGTTCCCCATCCTGAAAGCAACTAACACATCCTGAAAATAAAGTATAATAATCTAAACAAAATGTGTTGCATTAAGTATCTCATTGGCAAAATAAGGTACTGCACGAATAAGGTGCATTTTGCAATCTCATGAACTTGTGTGAAGGACTTGGTGAATCTTGTACTATGTTTCGGGAAGATGTAGTCATATAACCATAACAATCATCGAAGAACTACTATCCAAGATAAATATCGATAATAGCCAAAGTCTTGCCACAACAAATAACTATCCCATAAAAGTTCCATAAATGCTAACCTTGAATCCAATAAGAATAAGCCTTGACAAGTTACACCAGCAATCATTCTGGTTGGCAGCTAAAATAAGTTTTTGCACCTCACTACTGAGGGCCAGATTAGAAGGAAGCAAAGGCATTAGGCACTAACAAAATTAATTAGTATCAAAAGACGGTCATCTGATATCCAGCAGATTTAAGCACAACTGTAGGTGAATGATAAAGAAGCAGATCTAGTATAATAGAAGTAAAATTTTGTGGGCCACAATGAAACGTAAAAGCATTATTTGGTAAATAGCAGTATCACAAATGCTTGGAAATGGGAGCAAAAAGAATGTAATATTGGTAAATACATCTAACATTTTACCAAAGCCATTAGTATGCTCTTTTTTTTTTTTTCTTTTTTCCCGGGAAAATAATGGATATAGAACAGAGTATTATTGCTCTGACATAGTAATCCTTCATGACTGGATCATAGTGCTAAGCTATCGATATACTCTACAGAGACATGCAAACGATCTCACACAAAATCATAATTCAGAAGCATAGACACAATAATTCTATGACGATAAAACAATTCTAAAGCACCCATTCAAGTCGAGCATTCTAGTAAACAAAAAGTACTCTAGACAACAAGATGAGCAATCAGAAGTTAAAATGTCATGCAAAGCAGATCTATGTATGAGCTTGATTCAGCTAGTAGCACAACCTTCAAATATCAGTAACCAAACTGATGGATCAACTTCTGTGATACAACATTTTTGCCCATGCTTCTGTTCTTTCTAAAATTTTCAATTGAAGAATTTCATAGCTCACTCCCCCCATCCCAACCAAACCCTGGTGGGAACATGAATACCAAAGGATAGATATAAAAAGGCACAGAAAAGGATTGAGGCAAAGAAATATAAGTAAATAGTGCATAGTGACCTGTGAAGCGTATACAGGTTTGGTACACTCCTATCTGCTTTTGGCGACAAATACTTCCCATTGTTCTCAGTCTAGATCAAGTTCCAATGGAATTTCGTATACCTGGATAAACCTACCATGATTTCCACCCTCACATACCTGGATAAACCACATTCATATGCTAGGAAAGATTAGTGATGAAACATTTATATACTTGTCTATATACAGCATGAATGGTTTCTGTAACTCCTATACTCAAGCACAACTGGTATATTTCTTATTTGTTTAGTTTTAAGTTATACCCTTGGGGGAGAAGGATCCATGTAAGCAACACCACTGCTATATATTGAACTTGAACTTGCACCCTGCTCATATGGCCATCTAAAAGGAATAATCCAGAAGATTAAAGAAAACTATAATAATATAGCATTTAAACAATGCTAGAATAACTATTGTCAGTTTTATTTTGGTAAAATATATCAAGGCTAGAACCTATCACCTCCCAACCAAAAATAGTAGTCAGATAAGGCAAAGCATGTCAAAATAAAGGCTTTCACGCAGGATTTTCAGATAGCCATCAAGAAATGTGACAATTTTTAGATAAACCAAAAAATAGAAGGAAAGGACTGTTGCAATTTTTATGAAGTTATTGCCCCCACACAAAACGAAATACCATTATTCTCTAGTATAAATATGCAAAAGCGAATCTTATCAAACTCCGCCAAACTTAAAACAATGCTTGTCCTCAAGCAAAAGTCTGACACTGCAAAAAACATGTTCTCAACATTATGCCAATAATTCGTAATAACAAATGTAGCCTATGTGCACATAATCTCAAAACACAAATACAACAATACGTTATGCAAATGGTAACTTATCGTAATAAGGGTAAGGCAATCACATCACAACACTTTGTCTCGCCAAGTAGAGAGTAGAACAATCAAGCTTCCACAAAATCATAGGTTTCTAAATGTCACCATATTCGTCGCTTCAACACAATACCCTTTATCTCCTTTTTTCTGCCTAACTTGGGACAACATTTGTTGTTCTTTCTTTTCTTTGGCCACTAATGATTTCTCTTTCCTTTTTCTTCCCCTTCTATTTTGTCACGGCTTTTATTTCCTCTTTTTTTCTTTGTTTTTGCCCGTGACTTGAGTTCTTTAGGCCGTATTTCGGTCTTTTGACGCGAATGACAACACTTGTGGTGAAGGCACCCGGTTACTCAACCAAAACACGTTTTACCTAAAGTGCTTTGCATACTCATGGCTCTAATCACCGTTTTACGTGAATAACAACATTTGTGATGAAGTTACCCAGTTACTAAGTGACCTAAACCAGCGGAGTAGATGTAATTTTCCTTTTTCTTGCTATTTTCTGTTCTTTTTTTTTTAATTCATGCTAAAAGAAATTTCCATCGGAAGGGCCTCTGAACTTTTCAAAACGATGCATGTCCCATGTTAGGCTTATAAGGATCAATCAGGCGGCATTTTGACAAACAAATATGATTTCACAAGAACTCCTATGACTAAGTGGAAGTAAAGACATTCCAACTCTTTTTCCGAGCAATTCAAAATGCATGAAAGTAGGCCTCAACTACTCCACATTACTCAGAGCAACAATCACATAACGCAAGTGCATATTCATGTCTCAATCTTATGCTTTCTAACCACATTTATTAGTCAAATTACCGCTCACCACTCGATAAACTCGAAGGAAAAAATGTAGTTTATTAGTATCTGAAAAAAGAAAATAAAATGAAAGTAGTTTGATAGTATAACAGAAGACCAATGAAAACTTAAAAAGGTAGAATCTTTACATTTGAAAGGGTTTATTGGGTCCTTCACATTAAAATTGGAATATGAGAAGTTCCATGTAATTTCAATTGAACCAACAGTCTAACCCCAAAATGCTAAACAATCATATTGACATTCCGACAATCAAACACGTCTCACAAAACTTGATAAAGAGCAATACATATTGTTTACTTGAATGAGATTACACTAAAGTACATCCCATTCAAAGAGGATGAGTAACACCCGCAGTAGTGAATCAATTGGAAACCATTGAAAAACCATCCAAGAATATTTTTCAAAAGAACAAACTTGCTACATATAAAAAGGAAAAGAAAAGTACTGCATCATAGTGCAAATAATGAATATCAAGATTTCAAGATAACAATACAAACACATGAAACAAAACATGTCTAGTGAATGAAATGAAGAGTGGGAGACAAGAAAACTTTTTACCACCATTATTATTTTTCAAAGACTTTCTACTTACTTTAATCATTATATGTGTCATTGTTTTCAAAGCCCACAACTGTAGTAGTCCTCCTCGTTGCCACCTCATACACATTCCATTAGTGGCTACCACGCACGAAGACAAAAAGATAAGTTTGCAATACCTCAACCAAAATTCCTGCAGGTTTATAAGAGGAATTAGTGTATTGTGTCATTCACCAGTTTTGACTAAAATAAATTACAAACAGAGCTTACTTTTACTTGATGACTCCCTCACGCTCTACTGCCTTCTGTGACCATCCCTCCCAACTTCCCTTATGCAAGTCCAAAAGCTTGCTCACCTATGTGGTTGAAAAACATTCAAATATAAACCAACTGTCAAATGCATAGATATAGCACGACGTGTGCACATAAAATACGAACCACTAATATAATGCTTAAAAAAGATAAGTATGAAAGCCGTCATATAACTAAGAAGCGCATGAAGCATTACAGAGACACAACACACACCCAAAAGAAAACTGACAGTCTTTTTAAACAAGACCTTCATGCTTTGTTGTGCATTTTTATGATGATTTACTTTAGAATAAGTTACAGAGGTGAAACCTTACTCAAGCAATTAAATCACGAAGTCACCACTACAAGTATATACCCACACACAGAGTATGTTTCACAAAGATAATGGAGATGTAGTTAGTTATTTTCTAAAACGCACATAGGCTTCATCTGATTATATTTTCAATAATCATTTTTTAATTGCTTATGATGCTGAAAGGGAAGCCTAAATTTTGAAGGCAAATTTGAAGTTCCAAATCATATCAATTCTAAACATTAGAGTAGCCCTACTATTATGAAATTAAGCAACATTTACCAAATGTGGATTAAGAATACAACTAAGAAGAGATCCATTTCTCAATGTTGGCTCGGTTATCCACATTAAAGATACAACCGCATTCTATTTATAGCACAAATTCTTAACTCAAGAGAAATGTTTGCTACCATGCATGATACATTGAAGAAGTTACAACTCTCTCTTCCCATGGGACTAGACTCCTAAAATGCATACAAGGTCATCCCTTTTGCCCATTGAAACTTTTCCAAAGGGAATAAATTACCATCTTAAAATATGAGGGCCCAAGGGAATTGATTTAACTTGGAATAAGAGGTATGATAGAAGATTTGATTATGCAGTGGACCTGAATCATTGACAATAAAGCCTAGCATATCATGGAAAGGTGTTCAAGTGTATCATCGCTTCTTCAATCAATGGAAAGGTGTTCAAGCCTAGCATATAAAATTACTATTGTTTCAAGTACGACAAAATCCTGAACTTCAGGTAGGGAGTTTGCGGAGTGCCTATTGGAGATCAAGATATTGTGTTAACGAAGTTTCTCGTACCTTTGCTTGAACCACATCATTCTCTTCTCTATGGTTACCGCCAATAAGTTTCCCCACCTAGCAAGCACAAGTGGTCAAATTATTGAAAATTCATAACAAGCTTTATGATACTAGCAATTGCAGAAATCTACACGACCAAAAGAAAAATTTATTCCAATAACGAGAATTAGAGACAAGTGCATTAAGGGAAAGAAACTTTGCTAACAAACCTACTTGCATGTTAGGGATCATATAAGATATAACAATCTAGTTTCACATTTTCATATGAGGTCTAAGTGTAATTAACCCTAATTAATAATTTAGATGTAAAATTGTTGATATTAATAGTTTATATGTTGTTAACTTGGACGAGAGTCAAGACTGTGAGTCATTCAGGGCAGTGTGAGATACAAAGACTAGTGCTTTTGAAGTACAGATAAAATTTAAGGAATATTGAAATTGAAGCAAAGGAAATGTCCAGAGCTTTTGCAATAAGCAGCAAGAATAGAACAGCAAAGTGTCTGAAGTTGGATTGTCAGTGAAAAAATAGAAATTTTGTATAAATAAACCTTGACAGATATACAAACTAGAGTGTGCCTGTGTTATGCACGGATTAATTAATTAATAAATAAAAGATATATTATAAAAAATTTAATTATGTAGAAATCAAATGAAAGAGATGTTTTTAGATAAATAATACAAATACATTTTGTTCTTAAAATTACAATGCATTTATTAAAAATTAAAGACTCATAATATATATACAAAGTGATATATCAATTGAAATAAATGAATAAGTATTACTTTTATAAACTAAAAGACAACCATCTTCATATTGAAGAAAATTACTGTGAATAAATTTAAGTATGAGTTTAATAATATATTAACATACTACTAAAATTTTGTTAATAAAATTTAGGCGAACTCTAAAGAAGATAAATTGAAAATTAATTGATGACAACATAATTAACTTATCGAAGTTCAAATTATAATATACAAAAAGTTAATAAATCAACCAAATGACTAAGTAATAAAATCGGGACCTTATGTTAATTGACAATATTTTAAAAGACTTCTTAATTTTTTCAATATTTCAGATCCTTTATCATAAACAATACTTGAGGAAAAGCTCATCACGTTCAATCACACCACAGACTAAGTTCGTAAATACAGGAATATCACTTGTAGCATCTACATAAGACCAAACAATAGATTACGCTGGAAGTAGTATATTCGCACAAAGACAGACTAAAGAAGCTAACTCATTTGTCTTAACAGTAAGATGACAAAAACCTAACGATTGCAATTGTCTACATAGGTACATAAGTTTTGCATTCTACATATAATCTGACATCTCATCTCAGGTTTAGAGAAGGGAATACTAAAAACATATTCGGGCAGTATGTCTACCGTTGTAGGCAAAATTTCAGCAAACTATTACGACTGCCATTATTGTACCCAGAACATCAAAGCATAAATCATCCTCTACAATACTTTATGATTTAGAGATATCCACCAAATTACCCGAGGGTTAAAGCTTTAGTCATAGAGGCAACAAATATTATATTATATCAATCTAATAGTTTTGACAACAATGTTCTCAGTATTGAACATTTACGCAGACCAAGAAAACAAGAAATTGATTTTGTACTCCACAAGTAAAGATTTTAACAGCCATTGGCAATCAAGTTTCAATGTGCTTTGATCTAAATACCATCAAGTTCGCCCTTAAGACAAAAGAATCATATCAAGGTTTGCAAGTAAAGGAGACTCCTAGGAGACATATCCAAATGGAGTAATCGAACACGAAACTACTGCAAAAATAAAAGAAACAGCCCAATCTCATTAGCTATTAATCTTGATTAACAAACAGCTAGGCAAGAAGTGTAAGCTAGATCCATTCTCAGATATGAAAATTACAATCAATATATTATGTACCAAATTAGAACTAAACATGTAAAGTAGCCAAATCTCAGGTCATATCTAGGAGCTAATAACAGCAGTTACAGTGTAAGTCAAGAGGTTACCAGGGCCAGCGTGTGAATAGAATGAGTCTAGCGAGCTTCTTCAGAGCGTGCATAAAACACCATGCACAAGGCGTTCATCTGCAAAGAAAATGGAAAGAGGCATTAACACAGAATTGAGATCAACTGAAGAGTAGATAAACCAAAATCAAAGTCACTTTTCCTCTGGCAACTTAATGTTTTGACAACTAAGAGTAAGTCTGAATTTTATCATAATTTTTGCTTTTTATTTACATTATTATGAGCAAATAAAAAATAGAAATAAAGAGAAATAAATCAAAAGGCAAGAAACCCTCCCAAAAGAAAATGATTAACAGAAGTCGTGTCATTTTGACTTACAAATATCAGTCTAAAAGGAAATGTGATTCTAAACTGATAAAATGAAGTATATCACGGTTAAAGTGAAGTTCCATGCATAACCTAATGAGAATACTTGCTCCCTCACTCACTTCGTCCCATAAGAACCCCAAGCTTCTATGAACAGTAACATGTCCCCTATCAAACAACCTGCAAAGGTCCTCTATCATCGATAAAATTGGAAAATAGACTAATGAGAATAACCTACTCTTCACATGATATTAAGCCAACCGTTTTGAATGATGGACCATGTCGCATAGTATTATGTTCTGCTACCAAGAATTATACAAACAATATAGTCATGATTTCATAAACAAAACCAAAACTTGTTTTTGAGCTTATGCAATTAACTGTTCAAATTTAACGACCCCCGTACACATTCTATTAGAAAATTAACGACGATATGTAATGTACAAATGACTTCATTTATATAATACCAAACTTGACCATTTAGAAAAGAATGACACTAAAGTTGCAAAATGCACAACATTGTGTATAAAAAATACAATTGTCCCATGTCAGACACTAGCCAAAAGTTTCTAGTTAAGTTGACACTGGTCAACTTAACGAAGAGATCCCATACTTCAATTTCTACAAGAAACTAAAATTATTTCAAGAATTTCGTACAGATCACGAGGGTGCAAAGGGAATGGTAATTTACAAAGGAAATGAGTAAATTCCTGTAATCAACTCTTCCAGATATTCATCAGTCTGGCAAAAGTTCAAAGATCCAAACATTTTCCCTCTAAAGAGTTAACTGGACTACAGGAGAATCATCATTGACTTCAAAATAAAAGCCAGTTGGAGGTTCATAGTCCACAATCAATTATATATGAAAGATAAACTAATGTTATAGCTACTAACCTTAACCATCGTAGCCCTTTCAGTATGCGACAGCAACTATCCTCTCCCAATCCCGGCTGGGCAACAAGAAATTGAACTAGTTGGGCATTTTGGAGTAACAATAATACTCGAAGTAGATGGAGAGACAAGACCAGATCACCGAACGAATCCAACTCCTTTCTTGTCCTCTAATGGTGGCCGGTGTAGATCGGGAAAAAGGGAAAAAAAGGGGAGTGCTGAAATCCGATCGAAGACCGGTGGAGAAGGCCGGGGGATGGTCGGAAAAGTCATGGGGGTAAGGGGACTCCAATGTCGGCGCTGGTCGTCGGCGACGATGACGGACAGAGAGACAATGAGAAGATTCGTGAAAGAGAGGGTTTGTGTTGTAGTCTAAGGATGCGAGTGCGGGCGCGTGGATGGCCGGAAAATAAAGGGGTTGGCGGCGATGGGTTGCCTTAACGTCAGGAGCGGGTCGCCGGCGGTGGTGGCTTGCCACAGTTGGTGGAGGTGAAGATTGAGGGTAGATGAACGAGAGAAAGACTGAGGAGAAAACCCTTTTTTTCCTAGAGAGAAGAAAGAAGACGATGAATACGTTTATCTCATATAATCTTCATTTATAACAAATTCAGAATTACATCCTTCAACTACCATTTATTTACATTTTTACCCAGCATCTTATTCAAATTACAACAGAAAAATAAATTTAAATGATATGGTGAATGCCAACTTGAATTTCAAATAAATATTTTTTTTTCTCTTTTGATATTTCTATAAAAATCTAAACCCATTATGATTACTTGAACTTAATTTGGTATCAATTGTGATCATTATTAATGAGTCATATTTATTAAAATTAAATTACAGTATCAGAAAATTTTGTTTTTTTATTTTTCTAAGGAACGTATTAAAATAAATATATAAAATCTCTTTATCCAATTTACGCTAAAAAAATTAAATTAAAATGATAATGCAAATTATGTCAACAATAATTTTAATTGCGATATAAATTTTCTTCTAGATTTAAAAATTATTCACTAAAAAACAGACTTGTAAAAATAGTTTCGTATACATTAATTCTAAATATGTAATTTAAAATATTAAGAATAAAATGCATCCATTAAGTAAATAAGCCAAACAATCTTAAATTGGACAAAGACACACGCACATATAGAAGTATGTCAATTTTTTTTATGAATAATATTTAAACTAAAATTACCATTATATGTATTTAAAATAAAATTTTAATACTTTATTTTTACTATTCTTATATTTAAAATAATTTAAATTAATTTTACTATTTTTTTAAAAGACAATATTTTTCACCTTTTCTAATTTTTTTTTTTATTCTTCTTCCCTCCTTCTTCGTCCGCAAACCATCACTTCGCCTGAAGCCCACGCCACCACCTACAGAGGCAACGGTCGTTGTTGTCGATGTATAATATAGATATATATATACACCTATATTACATATGTATGATATTGATAAGTATATATATATATATATATAAATGCAAAATATATTTTTAAAATTACTTAAATTGTAGACCGTTTATTTTGATTTATTGAAAATCGATTGCTATTAAAATAAGAGTATGATGGGTAACTCCTTAAAAAATTTAACATCATTAGGGATAACTAACGGAGGGGAGCATAAGAATTATTTTAAAAAATACAAGGGGTATTTTTTTTTTTGCCATGTTTGATAGAGCCCCTTTCCATTAGAAATAACAGAAAAGTGGGAGGCACTTAGCCTATGTTTGAAATTGGATTATTTTTTTGCTTATTTTGATCTATTTTTGGATTAAATTTGACAATAATGCCCTTAGTGTATAAAAGGATCAACCTTTGTTTTATTTATTTTGGATTTATCTTTTGAGTGTTTTTTCCCCTTATCCACATTTTGTTTTTAATATGCACATTAAATATATTTTTTTAATAATTTGCTAAAAAATAAAACACTTTTCATATTGAATAAAATATGAAATTTTGAAAATACTTTTAAACCCATAAATAAAGATTAAATTCTAAATAATTAAATATTCTTTTTATGAATATTAGTTAAACATTGAGATACCAAAATTAATTTTAATATAAAGATTAAATATTAACAAAAATCTTCAACAAATATATATGTGTAAAAAAACAATATTAAGTCTATAACGAATTATTATATTATATAAATTATACATAATTAATAATATAAATCATATATATTTAATATGAATATATTTATATGTATGAATATTATACTAGCATTATACATAAATAATGTTTATAAAAGTATATTATCTGTGTGACACTCCTATGACACTCATTAGCTATTATATTGAATATTATGTGTAATTGTTGCAAGTTAATTAATTATCACATATAAAGTCTATTCTTCTTCTTCACATATTTCTTCATTTAGAATTATTCAAAAAAATTTATTTGGTTAATTTTGGGGCAAAAAGAAATATTATATATATAATTATATATAAAGCATAGACTCACCACACTTCTCAAATAGTAAGGTTGCACGAACCTTGGTATTTTTTTTTATTCTCTACTTAAATTTCAACTTTATTTTTCTTATTCAAACACTTAATATTTGTTTATACAGAAGTTCACATTTATTTAAGTTTTTCTTATTTGATTCGTTAAATATGATACTGACTTAAGCATCGTTTTACAGGTTAGTCCTCTGATAATTTTAGAAATTTTAAAAAAAATATCCTTCTATCTTTGTGGTGCTATTGGATCCTGAAACACATCACCTGGAGTAATCAGCAAACCTAAGTATCAAATAACAAGGTTGCCACACTAACTGTTTCTGTATGTCATGGATTACATAATCCTAAAAGTGTTGTAGCAAGGACCTTATATCCACCAGGTCCTGGATCCAATCAAATTTCCTTACGCTTAATAATTTGTCAAATTCCCACTTTCAAAATCAGAATTAAAAGTGCATTTTACACTATTTTGGACGATTTTGTGGTTTGAATGCTTATCATGAAAAATAGATGTTGAAACTAATAAAAAATAAGAACATGGTTAAATTCTTTAATTAACAAAAAGTAACAAATTATGAGAATAAATGAAGTCAAATACATAATAATTTCATAAGATACATACTTAAACGTCGTTAAGTGACAAAGAGTATTAAGTTTTCGAAATAACTACAGTCGAATACGCAATACAACTAAAAGTCTTTAAAATCATCTTAAAGGTCCATCTCCAACTAACAAATATCCAAAAACTCTATCAACTTTATATGTGAAAAGGGGTAACTTTGAATTCAAATAAGGGTTAAATACACTTTAGCCCCCTCACATGTACTCCAAGTCTTCGTTTCCCCATGGCAAACTTATACATATAAAATTTACCCCTTTAATTTAGTTATTCGAACAAAAATAACCTTTATACATACCTAGAAGAAAATATTCTTAATTGAAATACGGAAAGAATACTTAATAACTTGAGCAATATAGATCGCATTAAAGTAAAAATTAGTATGACATATAGAAAACAAATACTAATCACGAAAAATTTATTTTATTCATTTGAACTAATCCATAAGTTATTGACTAACTAATTAAATAAGACTTGACTTTTCTTGATAAATATATTCAATTATCTTGTATAAAAAAAATTAAAAATTGATGAAATGTTGCACTTTTTCAAAAGAAAAAATATGAATGAATGCACTTAAGTTCTAATTTTTGAAAAAATATATATTTAGAAACAGAGATGTAATTAATCATCTCCCTCTAAAATTATTTAGAATATTGAGTAATTAATTTAAGTTTAACAAATTACTAATACCTTTTTACATTCAATATTTGAGTATTTGTTATACTGATATATTACTTAATTTTTAGTTTTTGAAGTTTCAATTGCTTAAGCTACTAATAACTTTATTATTAATATAAAGTATAGTTATTTAGTCGAGAATATTTTTTGTTGAATTTAAGATGAAAATTTTATAATATATTTGTGCTTTAAATATATTGATGCCTATCAGGGTCTAATCGCATCACAGTGGTCTTTCACAAAAATCTTAGAATTACCGGGGACTAACTTATAAAACAAAGGTTAGCACTCCGATGCTTAAGTCAGTGACGTGTTTACTGAAGAAATAAAATGAAAACTTGAATCAAAGTGAGAATAATGGTTGAAAATAGTACTAAATTGATAATCATATGGAGTGCAAAAAGTATGCTGAAAATAATTTAGAATCGAGAGAAAACGAGAGTTAGAGTATGATAGAACGTGTTACTAAAACGACCATGTCTCATTCAATAAACATCTGTAGAATAGGATCAGGAGGTTAATTAAGGCAAACAATACGGCTTTAGATAGTTGTGTGTGTTAGCTAGATAACAAAAGAAAAAGTTTAAGATTTGGGCTTATTTGGAACGAGTTATGACCATTCGAAGAGGTCTTGTCATGTCAACCCAAAAATCTGAAAATCAGTCACTTGCTAATTAGGGAGTGTTTGTGCACACTTCTTAAAAGCGTTTTTCAGCTTTTGGTACCAAAAAGCACTTTTAGGGTGTTTGGAATACCAACTTCTATTTTTGAAACTTAAAAAAAAGCGATTTTGAGCCAAAAGTTAGAAGCACCCCTCACCTTGAGGGGTGCTTCTAGGTGCCTTAGCATTTTTGTAAATAAATTGAAGTTGAGTAGGGACAATTTTATCCTTCTTATAATTCTAATAACTCAAAAACACCTTTATCCATTATTCATCAAATTTCCTATGAATTGAACTAGTAAACAATTCTTCAACTTTTTTACTTTCTTCAAAATCCTAAACACCATTATTTTCTCACCTCTTACTCAAAAATTCCTTTTGATATTGCAAACAAGACTTTTCGAGATTCAACCGATTGAGAAGAAGCTTTCCGTGATATTTTTTGGGATAAAAACAAGTAAATAATCTCTTTTAAACGATTTGATTTTAAAATAATTATATTTTTTTTAATGGGTGGAACTTGAATCTTGTTGGCTTGATATGCTTCTGAATACGATAATCAAATTTGTTTCAATATCTTGCATACGAATACATCTCGTAATAAGTTAAGAAATCAAAATTTTCTTTGTGCACTAACTGTTGCAACAAGAATTTCTTAATTCTTGTGGATATCTTGCATTCTAAATTCCGTAAATTGGTGAGGCTTGAATGTTGTGAATTGTTAAAAGGTGTTCACAATTTAATCATTTGTGCTTGGATTGACATGATCACAAAAGCATTATGAACAGGTTTACTATATGCAATTTGTTTGTATTCTAATTATTTGGGATAAGTTTTTGGATTTGTATTATGTAATTTATCAAATTTTTTATGAGTCGTTGCAATGTGAAGTGTTTCATCTCGATTTCTTTAAGTGCAGATAATATTGATAGCTACAGTTTTCGAACAAAATTTGTAATCTATCGAAAGATTTTTTCCATGGATTAGTATGTAGATTACTCAAATTTTCCAATAAGCAAACCAGTCTTTCAGGTACAGATATAGGGAATTGATGTTATTTTTTTCTTTTTTCTTACAAGGGGGTAAGGGTGGGTTAACCTAACTATGAACGCATGATCTATTTTTATTGGCTAGAGTTGATGCCAATTTTGCTGTCTTCAATGCTCATCTTTCTTTTGCAAGTGTTGAACCCTCCTATTAGCATTATTCAAATGCTGGAGCAACTCTTTGCCAAATATTTTGGGGGTTCTACAACTTTACATAAAAAAAATTCATTGGACTAGATGGAGTAATATCTGCTACCCTACAGTAGAAGGGGCTCTTGGTATTCAAAATTTGAGGGATGTTGTTGAGGCTTTCTCACAAAAACTCAATTGTGGGCACAATTCACACCTAGAAAATACTATGGAGGATACTTTCCAGGTTATGCCCCGGTCACTAAAAATGCTTCATCTATTTGGAAAAGAAGGTGAGACAAAAAGCTCAAGGAAATATGTTCTGGAGACTGGGTAATGAGGAAATATCTTTCTGATGATTATCGGACCTAAGAAGGCACATTACAAGAGTTGTGGACTCATGACAACACATCCCATATCCCAGTTAACTGGTTATGGCAAGATGGAGAGTGGGACTTGAACAACTTCAAAGAGATTTTACCTCCCCACCTTGTTGAATTACAAGATCATTTATTTTGGAAGCATCTCAAAGATGATAGGTTCTCAACTTCTTCAGCTTGGGAGAATACACCTACCATTTTTAAGAGCATGTGTTCTTCTTTAATTACACCTACAATTTCTAATTTTATTTGGAGACTAATAGACAAATGGATTCCTATTGATGCTAGATTTAAACAAAAAGGGATTGTCATGCCCTCTAAGTGCTGTTGTTGCTCCCAAGAAGCAGCAGAATAACACCTCTTTCTCAACAATGAACAATTCACTGAAGCTTACAACTTCTTTGCTAATATATTCAGTATCACTCTTCCTTAGTCTGACAACATCATTATCTTTATCCAAGCATGAAAATTGAACATTTCAATCTCTGCACCTGAGAAAACTGATACCCTAGCTTATTCTGTGGCATATCTAGATTGTTGAGGAATGATGTTAAACATAGGGGTGTCACATTCAAAGCTAGTTCTATCATCTTCAAGTCCATGGACCATCTCTATACACTGAGTAGATGCAAATTATGGAAACCCCAACATTTGAAAGGAGACTTGTATGTTGGTAGCACACTTCATATTCACTAACATTCTAAATCTAGAACATAAAACCTTCATGGTTTAATGGAAGAAGCCTGAATAAGGGTAGGTTAAATTGAACATAAATAGGGTCTCAAGAGGCAATCCTGGCCCCTCAGGTGCTGGAGGTTTGATTGGAAATCACAGGGTCATGTTGTGTTTGCGTTTTTTGAACACCTAAGTATCATCACAACACTGAAGTTGAATTGAAAGCTCTTGCTAGAGGACTTCAAATTTGTTTAGAAAAAAATCTCAGCCTTTGCACATTATTAATCTGATATCCAAATCACTTCAAGGACCATGGCGGTTACAAATTATCCTCAAGAAAATTAGATTTTTTTTAAATCTCAACATGAGACCAAAATTACTCATATCTTTAGAGAAGGTAATTAAGCGACAAACCGTCTCGCCAACTTAGCTTACACAGGTAAAGAACCTACTGTCCTTAATAGGGAACAACTCTGAGGTAAAATCAAAGATAATTAGGTTAGATACTTTATGTCTTCCTTATTTTAGTTTTGTATAGGTATAGTACCCCACATTTTATTTACTTTTGTATGTGAAAATTGGGTGTATTGTTTTTGCAAGGTTGTCCCTCCCCTTTTGTTTATAGTGCTTCATTGTAAGGGAGTAATACTCCTCATTTACTTGCTTTTATTTAATTGCTTTCATAGGAGCATAAGGGAGATGTTTTCCCTATTTTTGTTGCTTTTCCTTAGCGGTCTTTTTGAAGGAGTTGTACTCCTTGTGCTTTCTGGGGGATTCTTTTTGTGTCTCTTTTGCAGGTGAAGATTTGACTCTCGTTAGCTTGTCACGTGGAAATACTATGCTTTTCATAATTTTTGTTAAGGAGTTGTACTCCATAATTTCTATTGCCCATCGAGTAATACTCTTTTTCGGCAAGCTTTTGACATGCCAGATTATTTTATCGAACACAAGTACATATTTTTACATTGTAAGAGAGTATACTCATTACTTTATGCTTTATTATATTTATATTGTAATAGTGTAGTACTCCTTATTTATAATTTTCTAAATAATATTAAGGAGTTAATACTTCCTATTGTATATTTATCCCTTTTTTGATTTAATATAAAAGGAAATGGAGACGAAAAATGCCTCCACCTCTTGGGGGTTTCTTTAAAAAAAAAGAATTTTTTTTGAGAAGAAAAAAAAGAAAAGAAGAAAATTGATAGCAAGGAAGGTATTCTAAGAGTTGGAACTGTGGATTATTGTCCTCCGAACCATTTGACTCCCCTTCCAAACTTTTCCTTTTCTATTAGGCTGATACCTAATTGCTGGGATATTTTCCTAGAAAAAGAAGAAAAAATAAAATAAAATGGAAAACAGATCTATCTAATGTCGCCACGTGGAATCTTAGCATATAAACGGATGCAAACCTATTTATATTCCACCCTTTATTCTTCCTTTCTGTTCCGCCTCTTCTCTCTCCTTCTTTCTCTCTCTCTCTCTCTCTTCACCGCCGTGTGGGCGTCGTTTCTCTCCGTTGGAACTCACACTCTCAAACCCTACAGCGTGTTTCTTGAATTCAAGGACCAATCGATTCGGGGGGCCTGTGCTTCTGTCATCGGATTTCAAAATTTTCCAGAAATTCTGCTAGAATGGCGAGCTCTACCACCAGCAATGTTTATATCCACGTCATCGAGGACGTCATCAACAAGGTCCGCGATGAGTTCATCAACAACGGCGGCCCAGGCGAGAGCGTACTCAATGAGCTGCAAGGAGTAATGATTTTCCGAATTTTTATTTAATTCAATCATTGCTTTCCGATTAATTTTAGGGTTTAGGAAAATATTTAATTGGGCGATAAATTTGAATTATTGGGTTAACAGATGATTAAGATTGATTTGGGTGGTTTAGGGTTTTGATAATTCTTGGATCTGTTGTTGGGATTGAAGTGTTGAAGAGTTTACTTTGGAAATGTACAGTTATGGGAACTGAAGATGATGCAAGCTGGAGCAATTTTGGGTCCCATAGACAGGTCGGCAACGCAAAAGTCAGGAGCAGGTGGTCCTATAACGCCTAATCCTGTACATGATCTCAACGTACCCTATGAAGGCACTGAGGAGTATGAGACTCCGACTGCTGATTTACTCTTTCCCCCTGTAAGGTTTCGGGTTTTATGTGATTGCCGTCTGAAATATGAACTTGCTGGTCATGTATTAACTGTTCCTCTGGTTAAAATTTGGGGTTTTGTTCATGTTTAGACTCCATTGCAGACTCCTATGCAGACACCATTGCCGGGAACTGCACAGACACCATTACCAGGAATGGCTCAGACGCCGTTGCCTGGAACAGCACCAACTCCTCTTCCTGGAAGTGATAGTAGTTCATTGTATAACATCCCCACTGGTGGCACCCCAATCACCCCTAATGAGTATACATCTACTAATGAAAATGGTGTTCCTGAGGTAAAAGCTGGACCTGGAAGACCTAGCCCCTATATGGTATCAGCATTTCCTGAACCTCGACCTTTGTAGTGTGTTCTGACTTTTCTTTATCACATTTATTTGAGAAACTTGTTTCCAGAAACTCATCCACTGTGTTTTTTTCTGCAATTGTGTGGTTTGCTGTAATAATGTTAAATGTGTGAAAACCCTCTTTCTTAAATTAGGTCATGACTCATGAGCTGTTTCTGCAATCTCATTTTCGTTTTGGTTGGTGATAAAACTGATTTTTTATTTTTTTAAATTTTAATCCTGCAGCAGCCACCTTCAGCTTGGATAAATCAAAGGCCTCCGCTTGATGTGAATGTTGGTGAGCATAATGATAGAGTCCTTGTAAACAATATAGAGATGTAAACTGTGTTAGTCTCTAGATAAAGATGGTAACAGGTGGAAGGCTGTGTTATAACTTTGCATTCCATATGCTATATTATTGCTCACGTTTTGCAGCTTATGTGGAAGGCCGGGAAGAGGGTGACAGGGGAGCCCCTCATCAACCAACAACTCAGGTGATTGTCGTTCATTCTTAATGTTTCTTAACTGTCTAATTGAATTAGTCTTACTTAAAATAAAGAGATTTACTGTTTGTATTACTAAAAGGAATTGGGTTCTTATGGAACTAACGTCCATTGATCACTTTTTAATGGTAAAGAGTCAATCAACCTTGCTGATTAAAAGAAGCTAGAATTGTTTGGGATGGATGGGGATGCCAAAAAAATGTATTGGTACTTGTATCTCAGGAAGTACTCTATTCTTTTTTGTTGGATGAACTGCACTGGGGTGAAAGCTAATTGTCACTGCTGCATTTTTTACTGGAGATTTTGGTTGATGTTGTGTTTTGCATGTAAGTATTTGCTTGTAAATTTCTTCGAGCTTATGATCATAAGATGGCTTGCAAGGTATAAACTCTTTTAAGCACCTTTTTGTAGCCTAAATGAGCTTTATTTTCCAAATCCTAATTTATCAATGATGTATATAGGTGCTCTTCCTTCTTGAATGGAGCATGACTAGATATATTTCTATATCCTGGTGCTATCTTCTATGAAGTAGTTTAAAACTCATATCTTGCCTAGGAAGATCTTGGTCTGGAAAAAGAGCAGAAAATTGGGTATGAGATGTATAATTCATTGGGATAGATGATGTCGCCTCATCTTGTTTTGGCTCCACCTAGTTAGTACCAGTGTTTTTTTTACTGTCTGCTCACTCACTCTAGGTAAGGAAAGGACACAACTGAAGATGCATATAAATGTTTTGTTTGTTTCCCACTTTGGAAAAGAAAAGGATAATGTTGATCTAAAGTTAAGTGCTTTATATAATTGATTATGACAAAGAAGTGTTTGGAATCCAAAACTATAGAAATTTATGCCATGTGAGCTAATTATGTAGGCAAATTGGAATTCAGTGCTGAATGACATTAAGTGCTGATACTAAGTGCTGTAATCCAAGGAAATCTGGCAAACAGACAATTGCTGTTTTGAACTCAGCTAAAGTTGAAAGATCTGCATGGTTACTCTGCATCATTTTACCATAAATTGGATGATTTTTGTATCAGTGTTCCAAATATGTAAGGAGCATGAAGATATTCACTGCTTTTGCTTTCCATTTGCAAACATGGCTATAATACAGAGATACTGAAATTATTTAATCAGACAACTCTTGTGAAAAAGATTAATTACAGTTCATATCTGCTGGTACCCATGTTAGCTTGCATAATACTCTATGATGAATTACCACATAACATCTATGTACTTGTGCTCACTGGCTCATGGATTTGAAAGTGTAAGACATCAACGAGAGTATTTCAAGAGTTTTTGGGTTTGTTCTTATTTCCTACTTTGTGTCTGTGGTGTAAACCCAGAGTTTTGTACGACAAATCTTTGTTGTATATGTGGGGAAAGAAGATTAAATTAGCCATATGTGCACCTGGGAGCATTCATCTGATTGTGCATTGAAGCCAGTGGGAGACATGGTAGCTACACTGAATGGTGGATGGGTGTATATGCTTGCATCCATTTACTTATTTATTTTATTTTGCGGGTGTGACAGAGGAGGGAGGGACTTTTCATGATTAATCCCACTTAAGCAGGAGTAACTATTTCTAGTTGACTGAGAAATGAGTATTCCCACTTCTAGTGGAAATACTTTATCCTTCGACTCTTCAATCCTATATGAAAAGGTGTTTCCTTTGTTGTGATTGAATTATCATTGATGCCCTAGGGCGACCAATTTTCTGGCTGAAGAGTACAAACATCCATAAACATGACAAGAGCTTTTGATTTTCTTTTGGTAACCATAAGTCCATGTAGAGTGTGATCACCTTAAAACTTAAAAGTAAATTTATCCCCATGATCCATCATTGAAATACAAAGTGGTTGTCTCGTCTCCATGTAAAACATGACTCCTTGCACACAAAAATATCATACTGTCCAAATGGTTGCGCTAATATTCCTACATATCTGGATATGTAATAAATACTTAGTTTGCAATTATAATAATGGTCATATAATAGTTTTTATTATGCTACAAAAATGTATATGTATAATATAGAATATACTAAAAATGGAATTAAACTAATTAGATCCCCATTAAAATTAATTAAACATCTGCTCTTTTTTAAATAGAAGTTTCTACTGTTGATATTATTAACTTTTTATAGATTTTCCGTTTTTTTATAACTAAATACTATTTTCGAAGAGATTGATCCAAATTTCATTTTTCTTGTTTCTTAGAAATAGTCAAACATGACATCCTTTATGGTATTGGAAGAATAAACACTTGCTTAATAAGTGAAAAATTTCCTGTAAAAGTGAAAGTAATATATTTCACATCCTCCAGGTTACCATATTAGAAGTCAGAAATTGAATACTGACCTCAAATGCTTCTAGCTTCTTTTGACCTTTTTTGTGCTTTGTATTTGGAGTTCGTTATCAGTTAATCATTTTTGTTCACAAGTTTTGGAAATGTAGCAAGTTACAGTTGGCTAATAAAAGGAAACAATTGGAAAATGCTGAAAGTCTGATGGCATTTGCCTAAAGTCCCATTCATTTATGTCCTTTGCTCTGTGTGAGTTTTTAAACCTAGGTTCCGAATCTTTCTGGATCATTTTTTCTATCGAATCAGATTTTTCCCAAAAACTAAATGCTAACCCTTCAGTGGTGGTTAATTTATGGGATAGGTATAATATCTTTTGTTTTTCCTTTTTTCTTTTTTTGTGTTACTGTTTCCTGATCTCATTTCCTTTTAACTGAAAATGTGCTGCTCTTTCACTTATCAGAATGTCCGAATAATTTATTAGAGATTAAAAGAAAGGGAGCTTGAGTCAAGCTTCGAATGTTTTCAGGCTTGCTTTTGATGTTCTTCTTACTACTTAGTTAAGGCTCGAACTTGAGCTTGACTCCCTTGGGCTTAATTTAAGTATAAGCTCCGGTCACTAGAGCAAAATTACTTTTTGTTTCTAATTAAAATTCATCTATATGTTTTGAGGACATAGATTTATTATCTTACTATTTATGTCATCATTACGAATTTGTTGTGTCAATCCAAATTCAATCACCTTTGATGGACATAATATTATTTTAGTTCAAGATCAGTTTTGTTTTTATTAAAATATAGAAATATTATTATACAAATTACTGTTATGATTATTGATGTTAGTAAGAATAATAATATTATGAATACGAGTGCAATCTGATTAAAATGACAATGATTCAAAAAGTAGACATTGTGAGTTCTTGGACACCTATTTCTTGGGCTCTGGCTCATCCCCTTAGGATGCTTGAGCTCGATTCAGCTTAACTCTCACTTGTCTTGTGTGGCTAGATAAAGTTAAATGAAAT
Source organism: Sesamum angolense (assembly GCA_034509725.1). NCBI lineage: Eukaryota > Viridiplantae > Streptophyta > Magnoliopsida > Lamiales > Pedaliaceae > Sesamum > Sesamum angolense. The sequence continues at coordinate 6,627,334 of JACGWL010000002.1, forward strand.
ATTACTGAATAAAAGTGTTGCAATAATGATACGTCGAATAAGCGTACTAGTAAGATAAGATTATGCCTTTCTGTGGTGTTCTTGCTGTTAAATTACATTTTGTAAGATACACTCCCTGAGTTGTTTGTGAGGCCCGTCGCCCCGCCCCCCCCCCCCCCCCCCGGTTTATCCATCTATCTACTGGTTCAAGTTTGAAGATTGGTACTCTTAGCATCCATGTCAATCCTTAAGAAAATGTAGTCCCCCATTCCATAAAGATGTATTGTTAATAAAAATCAGCGCTGTGACAACTTGCTTCCACGTACCCTTGTTTATTAAAGTTGATAAGAATAGGAATAGGTCAACATATGGTTAAATTTCAATAAAAAATATTTCCATCATAAAGAAGATCATAACTTTTGTCAGCCACATAATTAACTCCATTAACAAAAGGAATTGTCAGTGCGAATGATTTTGGGTTGGGAAGAAAGAAAATTGCATTTCTTCATCAATGAAAATGGTTTATTTGATTTTTATTTGTTACTTAAGTGTGTGAAACTTCTTTCTTTGCATCTGTTTCTTATGGCAGGAACGATCAAATCTGTCCATTAAAATTTAAATAGAAGGGTATAACAGTCGCTTAATAAACACATATTTTCTATAGTAAAGGACAATTGGACAAAAAGAAAGAAAAAGAAGACGAAAACAAAGCATTCTTCTGGGATAGTGGGAGTATTGTTTGCACTATGTTCTCTGGAACAGATCTCCCCTTAATTGTGATTGCATTTCCACTGAGTAACAGACAGAATGCTGGGGAAATAAATGTAGGGTTTTTCATGTCTTCTGGATTGCATAAACGTAGATCTCCTTCTCTTAAATTGTGATTGCATTTCCACTGAATAACAGACATAATGCTATGGAAATAAAATGCAGGACTTTTTCATTTCTTCCGGAAAGCGTAAACGTGATGACTTGCCTCCTCAGTACCGTGGTGGTGGATACATCCCACAACAAGATGGAGCTGGAGACAATCTATCAGATGAGGACAATCGATCACAGGATTTAAAGGTAAAAGTCTTGTCTATTCATTACCTCTGATATTGGATTACTGAAATGTTATTGGCAGTCTGTATCTAAGTAGAAGGCTGAGATCCTTAAGGAACTCATTTTATTTGTATTTTTCTTTTAGCAATATCATTCAACAGCTTCTGAACTGTTGAATGTTTACTAACTCAGGCAAATTCCTAGTTCTGTCTGGCTTCCAGTCCTGTGGGCTATAACTGTTTGTTAAACAATTTGTTTTCCAACTTTAATTCTTTAGCTTTCACAAATTGAATAGCAGCTGTATTATACAGATTTAAATAGAACCGATCTGCCCAGTGGATGTAAATTTCTCTTTGTTAGTGCTCAAATTATCTTCGGGTATGCACAATTTGTGGAAGTTATTGCACTATTGGGAAAATTGGGTAAATCTCACCCATTTTTTATTTCATTCAACAGAACCTAATTTATTGCCATCAGCATAATGTGACCATTGTTTCTAAAGAAAGAGTAACATGTTGAAAATAGGAAAAAGATTGATGAATTGTACAAAAATTGCGGAAGAAGTACCAATTATTCCTTCTTTTTTTTGTTACGGTATAGGCTATGGAAACTGGGGTTTTTGGGGGGGGGGGGGGGGAGGTCGAGAGAGAGTCGGTGGTGGTATTATCCACTCATTCATTTTATTGTTGTTGTAGGGCTATCCATCATTGAGGCATTCCCAGGAAAATGGGAACAATGGTGTTATCTTGTTGCTTGTTTGAGGCTTAATTCTAAATGGAGAGTTCAATTATGTGTTGATCTTAAATTTTAATGGTGGTGCAACATTTCAAATTACCATTTCCGACTTTTCTCCATGTTAGAGATGGGAACATATGAATGACCTACTCACTGGCAATTCCATTGGTTTCCTTGTCAATTTCAATTGGAAATAGGGACTTTGGAATGCATTGTTATATGGTAAATAAGGTCAGCAGGTATGCTTAGAAATTCTATTCTAAGCACGATTGCCTCAGAGAAAGGTTAGGTTTGGCTCTGACCTGTCAGATGATTTGGTTTGCATGATGCTGGTCTCTTCAGTGTGTTATTAGACATTTTTAAGCCTCTGTCTATTCTGTTGTCCATTCATGGCAGCTTCATAGACTTCTAATTGTCATTGACAGGTGGTTCAAGGGGGTAACCAACAAATGTTTGTTCAAGTGGGGACTATGTCGTCTAGGATTCCTCAGTTGGATGGTCCAATACCTGATCCATATGATGATGTGCTTTCAACACCCAATGTGAGTTTCCGCGTTGCTGTTTTACTGTAATTTGTAAATCACTCACGCAAACAAATAGTGATACTGATTATATTTATAGTATATTAGTATTGCAAAATAGTAGCTCTACAGTGTTATTGTTCTTCATCACCATCATCATAGTCAACATCAAGACAACCGATATTGTAGATTAGTTCTGTTGTTCGATCTATATCCACCTAAAAGCAGATATGTGGATCTGGATTATCTTGTTTTCACTTGGAGAAACTCTTCTCGGTGATGATTGTGTGCTGGGCACCATTCCTACATGTACTGTGTTCTCTTTGTCTTAACTTCTTTCTGTGGTCTATTCTTTTATACTTCCAGATTTGTGAAGGTTTGGATGTTGCAGTGTTTTCTTATTATAGTCTGGAATTGCAACAGATCAAAGTGAAACTAACTTCTAAGTCCAATTGCTATTTAACACCCTATGGTCCTGAGGTCTGCATTAGTTTATCTTTCTAAATGTAGTATATCATTAGTCAGTGCACATTCCATATCCGTCAAAATTGTTCTATGTGACGATGCAAGGAATGCAATGATACAATTACTGGTGCTGGTGAAAATGTGGAGTGCTGGGTCTGCGTTGTTGTTGTTGTTGGGTTCTTTTTTTTTTAAATCAAAGATTAGGGCCCAATTTTGTGATTCGAAGGTTTGCATAAATAGGGGGAGGGGGGACAGCGACTTTCTGTAATCCGTAAGCTTTATAGATTTTGCCTCTTTATGAATTGGTCTGTCAATGTCTATGAAAGATTAATTTAATCAAGAGGTTGTAGATTTATTTTCCTTTTTTTTTTTTTTTTTTTTTTGATGGTTTGTGGATTAGTTAAGAATGCTGCCTATTAGCATGTCAGATCATGTTGTCTTCTTGTCCATATCTGCAGAGGTAAAGTTTCGTTTGTTCGTTGATGTTATAAGCATCACATCTGTTGCAACTCTTTGAGTCAAATTCTGACTATTAGGACGCTTACTTTTCTTTCTGATAGCGTATGTTGTATCAGGCAAAAGATGGACATGTTATATGATGTCTGCGTGAAACTATGATTGGGACCATCTATATGTTAACTATCCTGTCTTTGTTCTGCTTCTTTAAATGATAATTTGCAAAATTTAAATTAATATAATTTGACAAGGAGCACTGTCTGAATTTCGATTATGACACTTGAGGCTGCAGATTCTTTTCTTCCATTTCTAGTTTGAATTCCACATTTCTGTTGTAAACCTGAGATCGAACTTTACCGTACTCTGGTGGCTTTTGTCATACCCCTTTTGAGCTCATGTCGCCAATGCTTGGAGTTCAATTATTTTATGGGAAAAAGTCTGAAATGTCGCTTAACCTTTATATGTCCAATTCCTGGATCTTCATGGTTGGGCCGTTTAGCATCTCCTCAACAATTCAACGGCAAGCTGCTATGCTTGCAAATTGTGAATCTTATTTGAATGGTTCACATTTTATATAAGTATTCAGTTTTTGTTTAGTTAAAATCTGATGTGGAGCAATCTTGAAAATTTTAATTGATATTTAATCACAGTGGTTGCTATGCGCTTGTATCCATTGGCCACAACAATTGAAGACAATGTCTTATCAAGTGTGGCCTCATGTGCATTTTCTTTGTCTTGATTATTTTCTTTTGCAGTAATCATCCAATATTATTATTGTTCTATTTTCTTTCTCCTCTAATATGCATGAAATCTTTTGCAATATGAACAATGTTACTTTCTCTGTCTCAACTAACTTGGTTACTTTATTCTGACCTTCAAAGATATATAACTATCAAGGAGTTGTCAATGAAGACTACAATATGAACACGCCTATGCCAAATGGTAACACTGATCATCTAATTTGAACCACTTGGCAAATCTTAATATTATTTATGCTCTGATGTTGATTTCCTCTCATCTGCACTTCTAGAGATGCATGCAGCAACTCCTGCTCCTGTTCAGAATGATACAGGAGATGATGATGATGATGATGAACCCTTGAATGAAGATGATGATGATGATCTAGATGATGTGGACCAAGGGGAGGATCTGAACACAACGCATTTGGTTCTCGCTCAGTTTGACAAGGTGCTTCGTTGAAACGTTTACCGGTTCATTGTTTTGATGGTTTTCTTCTGATGTGCTGACTCATTCTTTAAACTGTCTTTTCTGTACTATGATGTTGGTCTTTGACACTTCTTTATGTAGGTTACAAGAACCAAGAGCAGGTGGAAGTGCACATTGAAGGATGGCATTATGCACATAAATAATAAGGACATTCTGTTCAACAAGGTGTGTGCTTTTCTTAGAAAGCCCTCTTTTCTGTTCTGTCTGATGAGCTCATCTCTATGCTTTTCACTGCTTATTTCTATAGAAATCTATTTCAATTGTTTGGCTGCTGGGTATTTCTCAGGCCACCGGAGAATTTGACTTCTAATTTTGTTCGAGAAATGCCAAATGGCGGCCACGCTCAGTTCAGGAAAACCAGAGATATTTCTTATCTTTTCTATATTGTCTTTGGTCTCATATTGAATGAGGACTCGAGAAAATCATAATGAGTTGTGATGGCCACATGTACATACAGAGTTTTGGCTGCAGTGGATTGAGTTTAAAGCTTAAGTATCTTGACTCATGTAAAATTTCATTTACGTATCCTTTGAAGATTTTGTTATTGATGCCAAATTTACTTTGTATTAGTAACAATACGCTCGCACTTGATGTGGTAAATTACGTCTCATTTCTTGGTGGTTTTCCGTCCTCCATTTTTGGTTAATTTTTGTGCTTATTATTTGGAATACCAGTAGGGCGAATCCATTGCAGACAGGTTAACACACATCTATGTACCCGTCTATTATAAATGTACCTGGAACTTATCCGTCATACAGCAGATATTCAACGAGATGGTTGGACTTCCCATCTGCGGTAATAGCGTAGTATTTACAAGACCATACGATTGTTATGCCATTTTGTGAAGTGTCATTGTTAACAATGAACACTGGTTTCTTCGTATGAAACATGCCTTCTGTTTTTCACTTCACAATTATTGGATGAAAGAAAAATACAAGGTTGATACATGCAACATTGTGATGACAATAAGGGGGTGAGCATGTAGGAATGAAGTGGGAATGAATGGACATTTTTAAGTTTATTCCTACATCTATGATTCGTATGTTCAAGGTTTAGCAATGGTTATTTTCATAGGAATTCTTATTCATTTAGGTCACCTTTATTTTGGATGATAGGATAAATGTATGATGTATTAAATTGTAACTCAAATAGTGATAATGATATGATTGATTGTATTGTGATATGTTTACTTATTACTATTAAAAATTGGGTTATGGAAGTATTAGTCCTTTATCCCATATTTATTATGTAACATATTGGAATTGATTAAATTAGCAATAGATTTTTTTTACCCTTGTGATAAGATAAAGTCGTCATGTTTTGGATTGTATTGTTTCTAAGCACGGAAGATTACATCTGCATGAATATCAAGTGACATTTTAACTACATCATAAATTTCAAATTCATTGGTTTAAAAAGCAAACTTATAAAAATTATCTCGAAAAGTTTAATTCTAAATATATAACTTGAATATCCTTAACCATTTTTTTTATAGTTAATTTTTTTTGTTACAATATAATATATTGGTATATACAAATAAAGTTAAATAATATAAAGATTAAATGATATTTGTATAATTTTAAATATGTATTTATATTTTATACAAAAGTAAAATATCATATTTTATATATCATTTTTCCCATTTCCACCAACATTCATCCTCTTCAAAATTATTTATTTATTATATTTGTGTTTCTATTTCTTGAGCTTTCCAAAACTCCACAAACTAAAAAGGGAAAAAAAAAAAAAAAAAAAAAACAAAACGAGAGAACAAAAATACAAAATTGCTCATAGCCATCTTCCTCAACATCTCCGACCAGTGGTTCCGATAGTGCGGAAAAGTCAGCACCCATATCAGTCCCACGCAGGCTCCTCCCTCCCCACCATTTCTGTGCCTCCCCTCCCCAATTGCGACCACTATGCCTCCCCAGTCGAGCTCGAGCTCGAGCTCGAGCTAATTCACCTCTGTTCGTTCAGCTCGCGAGCTGAAGCTTTTTTTTTTTTTTATATAGTTTTATTTTTAAAAATATTATATATTTAATTTAATATTCAATACTTCGTCAAATTTATAATCAAAATTGACCATATATTGTAATTATTAATCAATATTATACACTTTATTTGAATAATAATAAAATTGTGGTACTTTTATTTATACATTTAATCTTTATACAAAAATAAATTTAATCAATTTTCTTATTTTTATTATTATTTTATTATTATTTTATTATATATTAATATCAGCCACCCGATTCATACCAAATTTTAATATATATAAGTTTGTGTCCATTAGATCGTATCTGACGGTACGATTTAAAATCACATGGTCTGATTCAACGATACACCGTCTTGAATGATTACTCTTTCTTCCGAGTACGATATCTCGACATCCGTATACCCAATAAGTCTAAAACTTTATCAAACGTATTTTTCTGTATGTTTGATCATATATAACGGTTTGATCTGAATTTTCACTGCCCGATTAACCCACATTATTAATGTAATACCAACATTTATAAATATACAAATTTATTATAGATTGTGAACATATATAAATTTCAACTATAAAATATCTAAAAATAATATAAATAATAGTAGTAATTAAAGATAATAATAATATCTAAAGATAATATCTAACCCCAAATCCAAATCCACCACTCACCATCACCATTCTCCCCCAAACCTCAACCCCAACCCCAACCCCAACCCCAAATCCAAATCCACCAGGGATGGCGCAGCAGCAGCAGTGTCGCGGCGGGCGGCGACAGGAACAGCAACAACGGCGCGACGGCAGGTACAACTCTAATAATGGCTTTTTTTCATCACCATCTCTCCCACCCCTCCACCGCTTCTCCCTACTCAAACCACCACCATTCACTGCTTCCATTGCTTGAGCTCGAGCTCCAAAGAAAAAAAAATCGAGCTCGAGCTCGAGCTGACAAAAAATGGTCGAGCTCAGCTCGAGCTTGACTCGTTGACACCCCTACCCTCGCCGCCCTCAACTTTTTGGCCCCGTCCATCATCGTATCATTTCATTTACAAAAAAATAAAATAAAATAAATTCAAACAATCAACAAATACTTTTTCATAGGTAAAATGGAACTTAAAATAAAAAGTAGAATCTGTGCATTTTTTTGAGACAATCGCATTTAACAGAACTTAAACTCAGACGCCATAACTGTAGCTTAAGATGGAGAAGATGAAAAGTTTGTCTGCGATTGTTGTTGAAGGAGATGGTCAATTAGTTATTATGTGTAAAATTGGGGAGAATAAGGTAAATTGTTGAGGATATTTGAGGATAAAATTGAAAGTTCATTTTTAATCACCATTTGGTGGGCCATCATGATTTCTTAGTACTGATCATCAGCTCTGGATTTAAATCACCTAATAATCAATATCTATTCCAGGCCTGGGCTTTTGTCACGAGCTGACTAAAAAAAAAAAAAAGTAAACATCAAATTAATTAGGATTATGAGTGATATCCTAGTTAATTCTATAAAAGTAAAGGTGGCCCTAGGGTGCACTTAAATTGATGGATTTGGATTTGAGGAAAGAATTTGAAGAAAGGATCTTAAATGACTCAATTGAAAGAAATTGAAATTCATCCATGTTCAAAAAATATAGTTCAAAACTATAATTGAAGGATTTGAAATCTTTTTATATTTACACTTGTTTAAACAAATATTCAATCCAAATGCAACTTTAGATAAAGAATTAGCCATTCCTTTTCCCTAACACGGTATTAGGTATTCCCAACATGTGGAAATGAAAGTTTCTTTTTTTTTTTATATATACTAGTTACCATCGCACGCGGTTTCCGCGAGCATAAAAAAGATTGGGTATGAGATGTTAAAAAAAATTGTGAAAATAATAAATTGTTGATGGAGGAGAAACAATCTCAGCAATAAAAAGAAAGACCACACCAATAAGGAAAGGAGAATACCGCTTCAAAAGGAAAGTTTGAAGTAAAACTTACCAAACTACTGTAATTTGGCAGATTACAGAAATACCCCAATAGACAAATTATAGTCATGTAAAGGGGGTAGGTAAAGGACGAAACTGTATTTTGCCTCCATCTACCCTAAATAGCGTAATAGTATGAATAGAATAAATACCCCCTCATTTGATGGAAGAGGGGATGGGATTTTTGTAAGCTTCCTAGCGTAAGTTCGTTGAATTACACCCCATTAATAAAAATCTAGTTGACATCGCTTTTTGACGACATCAACTTGGCCCCGTCTATGGGAAAGAAGTGATTCAACATTTGAAGATGAACACTAGGTCGCGAGCGCGAAATGGTGTTGGAGATCTTGGAGGGATCTAAGAGCACGTACCCCAAGAGGAAATCCGACAACCATTCGGCTTTAGGAGGGATGAAGTCAATAGAAGATCCGAAGAGCAGGAGGAGTGGGAGCGAGCTCCCCCTCCCCCTCCCCTGTGATCCAGCTTACACAGGAGGTCTCCAACAGATGATCGAAGATGCCTTAGCACAAGCTACGTAAAGGGCAATTGCATATTACATAACAGGCCAAGCACCTCCGTCGTGACCCCCCGCCACCCCCGTAAAGGCCTCGGAGTAGACGTGGCCTCAGGGAACAATGAGCAAGGGCCAGTAGATTAGTAAGATGACGATCAACTAGAAGAAGAAGTAGAGAGTAGGCCTTCCTTACCGGAAGACGAATTACCCCCACCACATCCTAAGGAAGTACCACCAGAAGAACACAGACCTCAAAGGAGAGATCAATCCACGACAAGACAAGCCAATGCAATGAAGATAAAGAATGCTCAAGCATTCCCCTTGGCCATAGCCCCTCCCAAGCGCAGCCCCTTTGCGACTCACATCCTAGCAGAGGCTATCCAACTTGGATTTAAGATTCCAAACATTAGCGAGTATAATGGGACAAAGGACCCACAAGATCACATGGATCAATTCTTAGCAAAAGCAGATTTGTTAGACATTAGGGATGCCGCGTACTGTAAGATCTTTTCGATAACCCTGGCTGGAAAAACCATGACCTGGTTCAACTAATTGCCCAGTGGGACGATAGACAGTTTCGAGCAACTATCTCAATGTTTTCTGCACCACTTCGCGATTCGCAAGAGATATCCTAAAACGGCATCATACTTGTTCATCGTGATCCAACAAGAACACGAGAGCTTGCGAGACTACGTGCAAAGATTCTCTGAGGCTGTTCTAGAGGTCCCTCATGTTAACCCAAATCTTTAAGTAGAATTTTCAGCTAAAGAAGATGGAAGCGATTTATCTGATGATAGTCATTGATGGAGTCTCCCCCTAAACTAAAAAATAAAGTCCTAGCAATTTATTGAAAGGGCCAATCCTACACTCGGCACAACAAAGTTCTATGTAACGCGACACGATGTGACAAATGACCTCGACCAGACGGAAGCCGAGGAGGGACGCCAGATCATAGTTTAATTCCTAAATATCCCAATGATATTCAGGAATTGGGGGGCTGTTGATGGAGGAGAAACAATCTCAGCAATAAAAGGAAAGACCACGCTAATAAGGAAATGAGAATTCTGCTTCAAAAGGAAAGTCTGAAGTAAAACTTACCAAACTATTATAATTTGGCAGATTATAGAAATACCCCCAATAGACAAATAATAGTCATGTAAAGGGGTAGGTAAAGGACGAAACTGTATTTTGCCTCCACCTGCCCTAAATAGCGTAATATTATGAATAGTATAAATACCCCCTCATTTGATAGAAGAGGGGATGGGATTTTGTAAGCTTCATTAGTGTAAGTGTGTTGAATTACACCCCATTAATAAAAATCTAGTTGATATCGCTTTTTGACGACATCAATTATAATTATAAATTATAATAAATATGAAGAAGTAAGTGAGAGAAAAATATAGAGTAGTGGGTAGTTAAGAGAAAAAAAATATAATTACGAGATTATTAAAAAATATTGAAATTATTAATATGACCAAAGAATTTTTAAAGGGAAGAAATGAAATATAGGGTAAATTTGAGTTTTCAAAAATTAGTGTGACAAAAGGTTATTTTTATAATATATATATATATATATATATATATTTATTTTAGCCTAATATTTAGTTTTAAGTATTAGTAAATTTAAATACATCACGTGTCTAGTACTGAAAAATGATTGTGTATGCATAGTAATCAAAAAGTGATATCAGTTTTGATGCGTGTGAAAAATGCACGGTTAGAATCCTCTGTGGACTTGAGCTCCTTAGTGGACCAAATTCTTTGCAAACTTTAAAAAAGAAGAATATGCAAAAAAAGTGTTAGCACTTCATCGCCCAAGTCAATATATAATGTTGAGATAATAATGTAAGAAAAGAGAACACAAAAAGAAGAATAATAATCTATGGTGAAAATCGCGAGTATGAATGCAGGTGTGTGTGATGAAGATTACTTGAAAATGCTCGAAAATATATCCCTTGCTTGAAGAGACTTAATCTGATTTTATAGTCGAAGCCCCCAGTAGTTAAGGAGTTTGGCATTTGAAGGAGTTTGGAGGTGATTGGCAGTAGATAAACCTTCTTGGAGTCCTGATCTGCTAGTTGGAGAGGTTTGAGGGAGTTTGGTTGGTCAGGAGACTTCAGTAGAGTGGAGATCCCATATCTTCAAGGGTTTGCCCTCCTAGTCCTTCTCGTCATGTCGTGCTCCCAATGCCGTCTCTCCATTTGGACAAGCACTTCACTTTTCGCCAGGGTGGCCTTGGGATACCTAAAGGGGGCATTAGTTCGTTCTCGCATTCTTGAATCGATTGGAGTGGAATGATGAATCTATTTCTTCGCCTAGTTGCCATCGTTGGATATGGAACCCTGAATAGACTGCCAGTGATAGACCAGAGGAAGGTGAGGATGACATCAAGTCATCATGCCCCTAAAATGGTTAACCAACTTGAGGAATTTCTGATACTAATATTCAATTAGTTCGAACATGTTTAGTAATAAATTGAGATTTAGACAAAAAAAGTTTTTCTAGTCAAGAAGCCCGTGCTTGCTTGTTGGAAATTTATTCAATCTAAATTTCTTCCAAAATTTGCTATTTCAATAAAAGGAATGAGCTCTTCCTATCTTTATAGCTTTTCTGGGTCTTCTTTTCTCATTGGGCCCTATGGGATTGCTATTTGGATGATAAATGGACTTCATTTTGGGCTATCTATTTGTAACCGCATCATTCAGTTTTCCCCACTTTGAGGAAGATGAGGTCCTCCTAATCCTTCTTAGAGTAGAGAGCTCCTTGTAGTGGGGGAGTATTTCATCTTCTTCAGAGAAAGTCCTCCATGGCGTGGATGCCCTTATTCCTAAGAAGGAGGTTTGGAGGAGGTTCTTCCCTTTATTTTCGCAAGTCTTCTGTCACTAACTTCTTCACCTTACTTCTAAGCTTTATTCTCTTTTTCTGTATGTGTATTTCTAAATATGGTTTCTTTGGGTAAATCTGTGCGGTTCGTAAGTGAGAGGCCAGTCGACGAGGATCCCTTTAAGGCCACTTCGGGGAGGACGGGCCTTGGTTCGTCCGCCTTTGGTAAGACCAAGAGATGGAGCCTATAAAGCAAGTCACTGCTGCTGCTTCCCACCTTTTGTTGGATGAGTCCTCAAAGGAGGAATAAGAAGACGTGGGTGTAAGGAGGATGAGGGGTTCCTCCCTAGGGGATGAAAGGGAAGAACTAATGGAGACGAGTGACGAGGAAGAGAGGACGACTGACTTAGTCGTGGGGATTGCACCCCCTCTTCCTTCAAATTGGTTGATGTCCGTAGTCTAGTGGGGGAGTATAGGTTCCTTCTGATTACACTATTTATGTTAATTTCTCTTATTGTCCGGCGGACTCCCCACCCTCTAATATTTGTGTTTTTTCACCACCCAACTCTAGGCTGGCCTTCACTTTCCTATCCTTGGCTTTTATAAAGAGGTTTCCATCTTTTTCAAGTCCCTCTCAATCAGTTAGCTCCTTATTCTTTTTGTCTGATGGTTAGTTTTTCCATAATTGTTAAGTTTAATAGTACTCCTATTATAAGAGATGTTTTTCTTTTTCCAATGCTTTCAATTGAAAAAATCTAACCCTAGAGTTTTTCATTTCACCCCTCACTATGGGGTGCACTTTCTGCCTGTTTCTAATTCCCCTAAATGTTGGAGGGGTAGTTTTTTCTACATTCTTCTTCCTACCCGATGGGTCTTCCCTCACAAGTAGATTCATGATCTCCCTTCTGTTGAGGACATGACTACTACCTTCTCTCTCCTTCTAGAGGAACTGAACGAAAAACCTTATGACTGTTGGAGCTTGACAAACGATAAGCTCCTACCTTATTTTGGGTTGAGTCCCCATGTCACCCGCTTGGGGAAACCTTTGGATATTTTTTTTTCTGCTTTTTGCTTTTTGAAATTTAAGTTGTGTGGTCTTAGTATTGTTTCATTTTTTCCTTGCAGAGAGAATAATGTTCGATAACCTGCTTCAAGACCATGCCTCCAGGAGCCCAGGGGGCTGCTTTGCTGCTAGTCTTTCCTCAAGAGCCCCAGAGGGACTCCAACCTCTAGTAAGTTTAAGGGAAAACGCCCTACTACTGCAAGAGTAATGATTGTACTCCCGCTTCTTTTTGAAAAAAAAATATTTTCTATGAGATAGGGATGAAACAATTTTATTTCCTTTCCTTTTCCCCTACCATGAGATAGGGATGAAACAATTTTTTTTCCCTTACCATGAGATAGGGATGAAACAATTTTATTTCCTTTCCTTTTCCCCTACCACGGGGTAGGGATGACACAATTTACTTGATTTCTTTGCTGAATTCTGCTGCTTTTCACCTTTCATAGCTAATTTGGCGGGGACCTTTTAATGCATTCCACTTGTTCTTTGCTATACTTGCTCTAAAGGCGGCCTGCCTATATGTTTTGTGTTAGAATAGGTGATCGAAAGACCAATTAAATTGACGATTTTAGGAACTATTTAGTAATTTTGTTGAATGTAGTAGGCATTCATTTGTGGTACTATGTGTCTGGTGTGCTTATTGTGTACGTTGAATGGTGTTCTAACGTCATAACAAATGCTTACAGACCAATAGGATAACCCATGTAGTTGGGCTACGCATTGGATGACAACATTGGAACCAACTTTTGAAGGTTGGTTTGAAACATTGCCAGTCGAAGACCTCGAGACTAGGTATCGATAGTCCTATAGATACTTAGACTAAGTATTGCATTCATTGAATGAGTCTCGTGTTTCATCGGCGACAAACGTGGGACGTCTATGAAATTTCAGTAGGTTAGTTGACAAGGTTGTTAGCTGACTGAATTGACTCACGTGAATCATCATATGAAAACTTTGAAAGCTTGATCAGTATGACTTGAATTCTTAGCTCCGATAGTATGGGATTAGTCCTCGAACTTAAGCAATCATGGCAGTCGCATGTATATGATTGCTTATCTTAGATCTGGCAAGAGATAACCTTGTCTTGGATGTAGTCGTTATAAGCCTTGTCCTATGTAGTTGGAGTATATTGTAAGGATGGTGGATGCCAAGATTGAATTTGTCCCTGGTCAGTATATAACGGATATATCTCATATGCATTCTAAGATGGTTTAAACTCTTTAAGTTTATGACCATAGTGTTTGGTCGAATACGGAATGATTTTATATTTCGATCAATAAAGTAAATGCATCTCGAGTATTCAACATAGTTGCTTGATCCAGGATGAGAATCGACGCCCAATTTCATACCCCAAACTAAGGTCGGGAGATGATCGACGGAAGGGCCATACTTGTATGAAACTCGAGAGCCTAAATATTCACGTCAATGTTCACTTAGTGGGATCAATAGAATTAATTTAGAATTAACTCTAGAAGAAATGAATTAATTTAATTGAATTAAATTAATTCAAAAAGAATATATATGATTGGTTCATTTATTTAGAAAAACCCATTGAATGGATTGCCCAATAATTAATTGATTGGATTAATTAATTTTGGATTAACACATTTAAATTAATTGAATTAAATTATTGAGTTTGGTTTAATTAATTAATTAGATCAATTAATTAGTGATTGAGTTTATATTTATTTAATTAGATTAAATAAATATTTACATTTCCATAAGGTTTAAAATTAATTAGATTAATTTGAATTTCATGGATATTGGTTGGTCTTGATTTAATTTGATTAAATCAAGATCCGTCAATATCAGTCATGACTTGAAGTCCAAATTCAAGGTTGCGTGCAAGTTGGAGCAAGTTGAGAAGGAGTTTCAACTCCTCCACATGTGAAGGTCATGAATGCTAAGTACTTATGCACAAAGTGTGCATGTGTGTGTATGGTGATTATCTTAGAGATAATTTAAAATTTGAATTTAGAATTCATACCACACACTACAGACATATTTTTCTTAACCCCTTGGCTTCCATACTAACACTAAGCCACGACTTTCCTCGTCTTTTCTCTATATTTTAAATTCTTCTTGAATTATATTTAACTTGAAAATAAGAGAAATATGTATGCCCTAATCAATATTGTAGTAGGATTACGTTTCTTGCTCGATCTAGTTTCTAATCAATAATTTACGCTTCTGCCTCATTTCGGGCCATAACGATTCTTTTAGTAGTATCACAACCCCGTTCAGTGTTGTTGGTTTAGGAATAACACTTTTTATGTGATAAACATGCCAACATGTTTAATTAATTTTGAAAAGTATGTTTTACGATTTGAGCGCATGCATTTCGGAAAATTAGTTTTTTTTTTTTTTTTGTAAATGCATGATTTAGTTTCAATTTTTTATTGCAGAAATTAAAAAATATTGGGTTGAAAACAACAACAGACAATAGGTAGGAGCAAGGGCGCGTGCAAGCTACCGATCGACCGATTTCGAACGGCTGGCCAGTTTTGTGCCCTCCCCCCTTTCTTTTTGAAAAATTGAATTTTTCTGATTTCTGCAATTTTAATGAAATTATTAATTTTGGCTAATTTTAATTTTAGTTAAATTATTTTTTTTAAATTACATTGTCCCTTAGGTTAATTCAAAAATGATTTAAAAAAGGTATTTGTACATTGGATGTATGTGGTTAGATATCCATTTCTAATATTGCATTATTACTGTATATTTCCTGCATATAATTATGGGGTCATTGGCTTTGTGATCTTTTCCATTGTTTATCCAATAGACAATTAATACATATATATCAAATATAAACATGCATAAAAAATAAATACATTCCATATATTTATTCATGAAATGAAGAAGGAAGAGGAAAAAACAACAATAAGGAAGGAAGAAGAGCAGAAAGATGCGGACACCAGCGTTTGAGCAAGGCAACCGCTTTTCGTTGGGGTGGTTACCAAAGCAGCAGGTAAGCGATTACCCTCAACCGTGCATTGGGATAAAAGGCTACACCAATGCTCTAGGGTACCAAGGCGAGTTAAGAACTAGCCATCAAAACATTTTCTGCAAGGGCGTGTGGTTCTAGGAAAACTGTCTCATCTTTATCCACGGAGGATAATCTTGAATCCCTTTTGGGAGAAGGATGAAAAAAAAGCTTAGGTTGTATGTCCTGGCAGAGGCTTGCTAATTTAAGGAGGAGTGAATTGTCTCCCTCTTCCTCATATGCGGGATTGAATGATGCCCAAAGCTACACTTGGCCCAAAGCAAGGCCCCACTAGAATAAAGGCCTAGTAGAAGGCCCTAGGCCTGTGAAGGAATAATTCCTGGCTCAAGCTCCCGTTCATAGGTCTAAAAGAGGGTGGAGAATGGTAAGAGCCCACTAGTCCACGAGGAGACAGGCTTTTAGGCCAGCTTGGCTACCAAGTTGGCTGCCCCCGCAGATGGCAGAAAGACATTCATCTACCCGAGAGAGGGAATGGTCACGTAATTTATGATGAGGCTTGAAGATAAAGATGGATTATCCACGCCTCCTAATGGCCCCCATAAGATGAGGAGTTTATCTACTAGAAGGCTTATTCAATCGAGATTCCCTCGACTAGCGGGACTCCTTGGAGATCCTCGCCAACTATTCCCGAGTCATGAGAGCTGCTTATCCATGACAGCCGTTGACCCGAGTTCCCAGGGGTCACACTTCTTTAGTTACTGGGGGATAGCGGCGATAAAGCAAAGCTTTACCTTGTAACACAATTTTTCACAAGTACGAGCATGAGAGCAGTCTATTAAGATAATTTTATCCTCGTTCTTAAGCACTCATCATTATATCTTATTTTGTTTAATTTTATCTTTCTATAATTGTTTACTAACTTGAGTGTCATACTGCTAATAGTTTTTTGCAGGTTCCTTGTCTTAGCCAAAGAACTCTAGGAAAAAATCTACCCGCACTACTATTGAATTCAACTTATTCAATAAAATATGAATAAAGTAATTTTTTTAACAAAAAAATTACTAAAGTAAATTGATTTATCATAAAAGAAATTTAATCTATTAATAATAATTATTTTTTAATTAACAATTATATAAATGCAATCAACTAAGGAATGACAATTCTATTAATAACCTTCTAATTTATTAAGTATACGAATTATAAGAATTCTATTCAGTTTAATTTCTTTTCGATCCTTATTCCTAAAATTCATCTCACCCCTACTTAATTTCATTCCTACATATTAATTATGATCGTCAATTACTGTTTTCGCATTGAATATTCAGTTTGAGCTATAATTATTGCTCAATATCGTGGTTAATTATCGAAATTCAAATTTCACTAGAATTACTTATAAATAAATGTCTACTTTGATTCTATACACGATTAGAAAATATAACATTAGTAACAAATATTAAATGATAATTTTAAAGTTTGTCATTGAAAGTATGTATTAATTAAGTAACAATAATTTGGTAATACAAATATACATAAAAATACCATAATAGATAATTGTGACACATCTATAATATTGCCACTTTTATGCACAAATTTTTACTAATTTGTATTAAAGATAATTTTCAAAAATAATTATTACTAACAAAACTACTAAACTCATTATGGTAACAAAATAACTTTTTGGCCACTACATATATACAACCAAACACTAGAAAAAAAATTGAGTTTTTGCTATAATCACAGTTTAAAGATCCTAATAAATCACTACCATTAACCACATTTAATAAAACTAAAGCAAAAATTTAAATATTTACCACGTTTAATTAACCAATATTTGCTATAATTTTTAGTCATATCCAAAATATTTGCCATGATTTTAGTTATGACTAATGTTTTGACTACACTTGCAGAAACAACAACTAATAGCCGTTGTTAAGCCGTGGTTAATTGTATTTATCACGATTTTTTTCATTTGGTTATAGTGATTAACCGTAACAAAAAAATTATATTTTTTCTAGTTCACGACTATATTAGAACTGTAAATTGAAATTTCTGTTACTAATTTTTTCTTTTCTTTTCTTTTTTTTCTAAATTGATGATTCAGTATTAACACATTATTAACTTGCCATTGGAGAGTTACTTAATGCATTTCAGCATATGCATATGAATTGAAGATCAAGAGTAGTGGACGATACTCATAAATATATAGAATCAACGTGAGAACTGCTTATATTGATAATAAAATAAGAAATCTGAAACAGCCCAGATGAACAAACAAGACAGACCATCCCAGTTTTCAGATTTTTGTGCCTGGTGACCGTCTAAGCCCACAAGGCCACAACAACATAAGCGGAACCAGTTGATTGTTATTCAGAGTAATATAACCGTGCCCATTCTCGTGCAGGAGGAGCAGGCAATCTGGAAAACATCAAACGACATTGTTGACAACCATGCACTGCGCCTGGAAGACAGCACTAAGCTTTGCAGGCTCCATCATGACGCCAACAGCCGGATGTTTCCACCCCTCGGCCGCCTCATTGCTACCGCCCGTTGCATTCATTTCCCCGGCCGGTTCTAACTCTTTTACCTGGGCAGTGAACGGCACGATAGGTGAAAGCAACAGTGGTGATAGGAAGGGTATGGTAGACACACCGTCGACGTCGTCCCATTTGACTTCTGCAGTGGTGCCGTTGAGCTGGAGTGCAGGCGGGGCGTGTTTCTGCAACCTGGTAGAGGGATTATTCCTCTTCTTGTTCTTGTGGTCTTTCTTGCTCCTCTCCATGATTTGGCAACGGTTTAGTGATTAGGGTGAAATGACGGGAAGAGGAAAAGACGGGGGCGCTGGGAATATGACGATGGGAATTTGTCTTGAGGAGCGCAAAATGTGGTTTCTGTTACCTAGTTGTGATGAAGGGTCAAGGCAAAAATAGGTTTTATATGCCAGATGCAGGTAACTGATGGGAGTTTTGGATGGAGCATTAGTCTTTCACAAGTTTCTTGTATATATAATAAATACCTTATAGTTTAAATTTTTAATCTGAAACCAAATCTAAATTTCATAAAGGGAAAATTGCAATTTTCGTTTTATATATTAAGCTCTTTTTTTAATTTAGTCTAATTTGTTAGACTTTTTTTTCATATTTAGTCCGATTTGTTTTAAAAAATTCTCAATGTTAGTCCCAAGTCACTTTTTTGTCCAATTTTTAACAGAAAAGTGACGTGAATTGGATGGAAAAGTGACTTTTCCGTTAAAAATTGGATGGAAAAGTAATTTGGGACTAATATTGAGAATTTTTTAAAACATATGGGACTAAATATGAGAAAAATCTAACAAATGGAACTAAATTAAAAATGAGTCTATTATATGAGACCTAAAAAACAATTTTTCCTTTCATAAATAACTAAATAAAATTCATAGGACATAGAGCACTCCACATATGGAAATTTTTTGCCCAAATCTAATTCGACCGAATCAATCCAATCACAAAATAAGTGTAATACACTTAAGCTTTGTTTACTTGGATAGATTGTGTAGGATATTCGCTCCAATCTGCACAAATTGTCTGTTTACTTGCCGAATAGCTAGCCCGACAATAATTAGGCCAATCCGGTACTACAAGGGAAATGGAGGCGACCCACAAAGTAGAGAGAATTTTTTGCTCTTCAATTTTGTCCTTAAATATTCAATTATTTACCCTAAAATACCATGTTCCTAATTAATAATTACGATTTTGTCTTGTCTTCTACCCAAATGTGAGTAAAGAAAATTACATTTGGTATCTAGAGCGGGCCTTCCATGGCCTCTCAATTTTTTTTTCCATGGCGGATGGTACACGAGTAAAAGATCTTTTAGAAACTCAAAAGAAACAAGAACTTTGGTTGATGGAAGAAAAATCTAAGCGGCAGGTTTATGAGCAGCAAGTTCAAGCTCAGTTCGACAATATGATGAGCATTCAGGCTGGGTTGCAGAACTCTTATTCTGAACTGGTGGATGGGCAAAAGGCCATTCAACTTCAGCTCCAAAGTGTGATTGAGCAAATGCAGCATATTAACAAGGGAAAATCTGTTCTGGGGGAACCCCCTGTGGTTTCTCGAGACCACACCCCTACCTCTAGAGTTGATTCAGAATTCTCCGGCGGCTCGCAAAGCCATTTCCCTTCAATAACCAATGTTGAATTTCCAAAGTTTAATGGTGATGAACCTCGCGGTTGGATTTGGAAGTGCCAGTGGTACTTTCAAACTGTTTATACCATACCAGATGATCAACGAGTTTCCTTAGCACCTATACACCTTGAAGGCAATGCCGAGTTGTGGTTTCAAGGTCTGGTAAAGAAAGAGGTACCCACATGGCAACAATTTATTGAGGAAGTGTACGAGCGTTTCGGTGGAGTAGATCCAGGGGACATCTTGGGTGAGTTCAACACCCTGCAGCAAGGTGACAATACAGTCGATCGATACCTGGAGAGGTTTGAAGAGCTTAAGTCACATGTTATGATTTTTCATTGTGATTTTCCAAAATCCTACTACGTCACTTGTTTCATTAATGGTCTCCGACCAGCAATTAAAGGACCTGTCTTATCCCTACGACCAACCAGACTTCACCATGCGGTGGCTCTAGCCAAGAACCAAGAGAAGACTGTTAATGCCATACTACAACTAGCCAACCCAACTATTAAACCATGGCCCAACAACAACAAACCTTTCAGCACCCCTAAATCCAGCTACAACCCTGTTATTCCAAAAACACATCACCCACCTAAACCTTACATCAATAAACCAAATTCAAATTCCCAAACACCCATCCGTAGGATCTTGACTTAAGCTGAAATGCAGGCTCGACACAGTAGAAATTTATGTTACAATTGTGATGAAATATTTAGGTCGGGCCATAAGTGTAAACGACAGTTCATGTACTGCTTACTCACTGAAGACGAGGCCTTAGACGGAACAGATGATGAAGACCCTCCTATGGATCTGAACGAGGAGAATATGGAGATTTCTATTAATGCTCTAAATGGCAATACTGATTTTAACACTTTTCGGGTTAAAGGCAAAGCATATGGTCACGAGTTGCAGATCCTTATTGATGGTGGAAACACCCATTGCTTCCTGGATGAGATGATGGCCAACAGGTTGGGGTGTGAGCTTGAACAGACAACGCCCATGGTGGTAAGTGTAGCTGATGGCAGGCAAATGGTGAGTCAATGTGTATTGTCCAAATTTCTCATGGGTGATCCAAGGTCAGTCTTTTAGCTACCCTACAAAAACTCTTACTTTGGGGGCTTGTCACATGGTTTTAGGTGGAGATTGGCTAAGACAATATAGCCCGGTTGAATATGACTACAATGCTATGACTATCACTGTCTCAAAAAATGGAAAAAAATGGGGGTTGCAGGCATTAAAACAAAGGTCTGAATTGCATCTTATCACTACCAAGGGCATGACTAAACTAATGAAGGAAGGAGCTTATGGGTTTGTGGAACAATTACACTTAATTGCCGTTGTCCCTGTCACAAGAACATCTTTACTAACTCAGGACACTAGCCTCAGCACGCAATTGACAGCCTACTCTGACATATTCGAAGAACCCCAAGGGCTACCGCCTCAAAGAACCATTCAGCACCAGATTGTACTCAAACCTGATGCAGTCCTGAAGAAAATGCATCCTTACAGGTACTCGTATTCCCAAAAAAATGAGATTGAAACCATTGTTAAGAGCATGCTGAAGCAGGGGATAATTCAACCAAACCAAAGCCCTTTTGGCTCCCCTATTCTACTGGTCAAGAAGAAGGACGGAACGTGGCGTATGTGTATCGATTATAGATACTTAAATAGTCTCACGGTTAAGTACAACTTTCCCATTCCCATCATCGATGAGCTATTAGATGAATTGCACGGGGCTTGTTATTTTTCTAAAATTGACCTACGCTCAGGATATTTTCAAATTCGGATGTCTAAGGACGATGTGCAAAAAACTAGTTTTGTTACACATCAAGGGCACTATGAGTTCTTAGTCATGCCCTTTAGTCTATGTAATGCACCGTCCACTTTTCAGTCCTTAGCGAATAATGTGTTTGCTCCTTACCTCCGGAAGTTTATCCTTGTGTTCTTTGACGATATCTTGGTTTACAGTAAAACTTGGAGTGACCATTTGGCTCAGTTACAGATTACACTTGAGCTAGTGAGGCAACATCAATTGTTTGCAAAGCAAAGTAAATGTGACTTTGGTAAAGAGAGCGTGGAGTACCTGGGGCATATTATATCCAAAGATGGTGTCTCTACTGATCCGAGCAAAGTGGAGTGTATGAAAGAATGGCCACTCCCTCGATCAGTGAAGGAGCTGAGAGGATTCCTTGGCTTAACGGGTTACTACCCTAAGTTCATAAAAAGTTATGGGATTCTCAGCAAGCCCCTGAGTGAACTACTACGGAAGGATAGTTTCAAGTGGACATGTAAGGCCACGGATGCTTTCAATGAGCTCAAACAGGTAATGTCTACGGCCCCAGTTTTAACTCTACCTGATTTTTACTAAAACTTTTGTTATTGAAACAGATGCGTGCGATAAAGGAATAGGCACTGTTTTGATGCAAGAACAACGGCCCATTGCTTACCTTAGCAAGGGCTTAAGCACCAGAAACCAAGGATTATCGATGTATGAAAAAGAGTTTCTAGCTATTTTACATGCTGTTCATAAATGGAAGCATTATCTCTGTGGCCATCACTTTTTTGTCATCAAAACAGACCACCAGAGTTTGAAACACATCCTGGAGCAAAAGGTGGACACTGCCCTGCAGCAGAAATGGATCTCCAAACTTCTGGGTTTGGATTATGAAGTGAGATAGAAAAAAGGGAAAGAAAACAAAGCTATGGATGCGTTATCTCATTGGGGATAGGGGAACTATGATGCCATCACCGTGGTTATACCCAACTGAGTCACGGAGGTACAGAAAAGCTATGAACATGACGCGGAATTCCTTCCCATCATACAAGCAAAAATAGTGCAGGGGGCAACCCAGCCTTCTTTCACCTTACAAGGGGGAGTTCTTCGCAATGATAATAAAATTTGTGTAGGACAAGGCTCGAAATTGAGGGATAAAATCATTGGAACATTGCATGATTCAGCTATAGGAGGCCATTCTGGCATCCAGGGAACCTACCAGCGCCTTAAAGCGATGTTCTATTGGCCTAAATTGAAGGAAGACGTGACCAAATGGCTGCAAGCTTGTGACATTTGTCAGAGGTCTAAAGCAGAACACATGCTGTACCCAGGTCTGCTACTACCGTTACCTATCCCCAACCAAGCTTGGGCTTCCATTTCTATGGACTTTATAGAAGGGTTGCCGAAATCGGAAGGAAAGGACTGTATCCTAGTCATAGTCGACTGCCTCACCAAGTACTCTCATTTTCTATCACTGACTCACCCGTTTACTGCTGAAGGTGTGGCAAAGGTGTTTATGGACCATATACATAAGCTGCATGGGCTGCCAATCTCTATAGTAACTGACAGGGATAAGGTTTTCACTAGCTCGTTCTGGAAGGAATTCTTTAAGTTACTGGGCACGACTCTCAGCTTTTCGACGACATATCACCCTCAAACCGACGGTCAGACTGAACGTCTTAATCAATGTATTGATAATTACATGAGGTGCATGTGTCACCTCCGGCCTAAGCAATGGAATCAGTGGCTTTCTTTGGCTGAATACTGGTACAACACCAACTTCCATACCAGCCTCAAACTCACACCATTTCAGGCCTTGTATGGCTATCCACCTGGACCACTTACTATTGATCCGTATATCCCCAGCATCCAACTGGAGGTAGATGAGTATTTGACTGAGCGGGGTAAATTGATAGAGCTGCTCAAACACAATCTGAAAGAAGCTCAAAACAGGATGAACGTATACGCCGACAAACATAGAACAGAAGAAGTTTTGAGGTTGGAGATTTTGTCTACTTAAAATTGCAGCCGTATAGACAAAACTCCCTTCAGTTAAGAAGGAATTTGAAACTGGCACCGAAGTACTACGGGTCATTTCAGGTCGAAGAGAAGGTAGGCAGAGTTGCCTATAAGCTGAAACTTCCACCCACCTCAAATATACAACCACGTGTTTCACGTCTCCCTCCTCAAACGAAAAATTGGGCACAAACACACGCCTTCGTCCACTTTTCCTATTTTCTCTGACCATGGGGTTTGCAGGGTTTATCCAGCCAAACTACTTGCTAGGCGACTGATCTCTCGAAGGAATATGGCTGTACCTCAGGTTCTGGTCCAGTGGGAAAATTACTCCGAATCAGATGCAACTTGGGAGGACTACTACGACATCATCTGCAAATTCCCAGATGTCGATATAGACCCTCAGGGACGAGGGTCAAATTTACCAGGGGGCAATGTCATGTCTGGCTGGAGGATGAAGACGGAATCGCAGCAGTTCGTTTCGGATTAACACGTCAGATCAAGGATTAGTGGGGGCTTGGCGCGAAGTTAGACGCACCGTTTCGACTAAATAGGGGATCCTGGCTCAAGTGCTACGGCGGCCACACTTTTAATCTAATGCTACGAATGAAAGCATCTAACGACTTACATCCTTCTGCATCAACAAACAGCAACAACTACCTACGACAGACGCATTTCAGGCTCCAGCTCAGATATATTCTCTAAGCATATACTCAATTACGATTTTGTTGTTTTCTCTGTACATTGCCACCATATCAACTACTCAGGATTCATAAGTTCTGTAATGAATTAGCTACCAGCCTGAATTCTCTCTCTTCTCTTTTTTAGTTATCATAGTAAGATCATTTACACTGGCAGTTGTGCGGAAGAAATGGTGTTGTCTTATAATCTCGTCCACAATAAAACCGTGCGTATGAAAGTTTCCACGTCTGATTCTTAATTGGTGATTACATGGCTTCTATTTGTTGTCTCTTAATTTACTTCGATAATAAAGATGGAAAGAATATGAATAAGGAAAAGAAGTTTTGATGATATATTTTAGCTCTGTTTTTTTGAAAATTTTCTGGTGTTGTAATGATGTCAACTTGCTCAAGTGTTGAGAATGTGAAGGCTGCTCAAGGTTCAATTTGAGTGATCAAGCAAAGGTTTTGATTTATGTTAATGGGAGGTACTTACGACGAAGTGAAAGGGTGAGGGGCAGCTGAAATGTATTTGGGGGGCATTTTGGAAATATAAAATTAGTCCACGTACTAATATAAATATATAGTTTAAAAAGTAACAATATATATATTTATATCCATTGTTTTTATTCAATATTTGCAAACATAAAATTGAGTCACTTAAATATTAAATTATCACTTTTATCTATAATCCATCATTTTTTATCTAGAATTCATTTTTAATAAACTTGCATCTAACCCATCATTCCAAGATGTATACGAGGCCTTTACTCTGTGTATTGGTCATTTTTTTATAATAACTTTTTACACCACAATTGGACATGATAAAAATGATTTGCACTTGCCATTTGATCGTTTTCAGGTTGGATCGCGGAGTCCAGTGTTTCTTTGCAAGAATAATTTTGCCCTCCACATATATTATTTTCAATGGCAAAATGCATTTTTCTTTATAATGTTCTTGGGTGCATGGCGCTTCCAGTCCTCTTTGATTTTAATTTTGAAATTGAAGACAATAGTTTAAATAAAGTAAATAATTAACTCAATCAATTTCTCCTAGAAAAGGGGGAAAAAAAACTTTTCTGGTATTTTAATTTTGTCCTCGATACATTTTGGTTCATTAAGTATTTTCATTATTAATTTTTTTTGCTCAATTTTCTGACAGTTTTCACTCGAATTTGCGACGTGTCGGCCGGAATTTTTGTTGTAATTTTTAATTAAATTACATGAAATCCATAATTTGGTTGAGAAAATGAGAAGAAGAGAAAAATATTTTATTTGCAGCAAATTTTGTTTTTAAAAAAAAAATTATGGTATTCAATTTGTTTGTTTCATCATTATTTCAGTCAAAGAAAAAAAAATAAAATAAAAACTGAAAATTAAATCCCAAGATGCTGTTACAAATTGGCCATTATGGCCATGAATGTTGCAATTGAATTTGAGGATTTAAATGCCATTATGGGTGTTAATTTGCTGCAATGAATTAGTGTTGTTGGCATGGCTATATAAAGCCATGCCTTGTATCATTTGGAACACACAACCACAACATCAACATATTTTAGAACAAATTCTCTTCTCTCTTTCTCGGCAACTTTTATCAAAATTTTCAAGATTTTTGATCTTCTTGTTTCTATAAAAGGCTTTTGAGTGTATTGTCTGAACAATATGGCCAGTCAATGAGGTAGATTACGTTCGGTATAATAATTCTGTCATCCACTCCTTCTTGCTAGTAAACCATGGGAGTAGGCCCCTTCTAAATGCTCATAGAAAAGAAGTTGTTACTGTGTTCTTTTATTCCGTGCTGTTGTAGATAATTACGTTAAAACGCTGAGCTCATTTAACGGACGAAGAGTTGTCAGAGCTTTCTGAAATATCAAAAGGAATAATAATTTGAAGTATCACCTACTGATACGTTTGGAACTGTTCTCTCGATATTTCTGCTTCAAAAGGCTAAGAGTCAGATGATATGCTGCGGATAATTTCGGTTTAAAATTCTTAACGAATTACCATTGGAACTGAGTATTGTTACAATAACAATTCTCGTTGTAAGTTTACTAATTTAATATACTTGGTCGTAATATGCGTGTTATCTTAACTATTTACTCTTGATTTTTAGATTTTGTGTCTACTCAACTTTGTGGTGCTTCTCGATTTGTCTTATTAAGATTTCAAGATAGAATCGCGATTTCGTATATACAATTTCTCCTAAAACGTTCTTTACATATTACTATATAAACGACTGTGGTGTATATTTATCCTTGCAACAATTGTTGAATCCGAAAACTAATGATCTAGGCTATTTGAGAAATTCGAGAGTATGTATAGATGTTTACATATCTAATTAATACGTCTTATAAGAACCTCATGTGTTTGTAAACTTAGTGCTGGTATTTCTATTTGTAATATATAGACTCCTAGCCGAGAATGTCTCGGTGTATACTCTTTCTCTTATTCTGGAGAGGCGGTCATAGATTATATCTATCGGGCGATTGGTCGAACTCTTTATACAGTACATAAACTTCAAAATTTGTGCTGGCCTCTTATTTCTTCAATATTCTATTGGAGCTTCCCAGTCACTCTAGATTCTTTATAAAAATTGTGACCCGGAGCCAATTTCTGTTGAGCAGATTGAGCTTGCGAGGATCACAAAATATTCTAGCACCACTAATTCGTGCTTTCTATTGGTATAGTTGCTGTCCGCTCCAATTCCAGAGCTAACATTGATCACTCATAAGAAGTCGACTTGACGCGTATCTGCGTGTACTTGCTGTTGCCGCGCGAAGAGTTTGCCGCTGTGCCAGATCAATAGTGAATCATGTCAACAGCAAACATGCTATACGACAGAGCTGAGACGAAGCTGCTAAAGATTTGGATTTGCTATAGCTCGATGAGATGGCAACCACTCTACATATTCTGAGACCACGTTTGTTTCTGGACAATTAGTGCATCGTCAGATTGTATTCGACTCTTTGAATAAGCAAGGTTCACTGTGAGAAAGAAGCAGAAGATGTATGTATCTAACAAATCTCTGCCTCAGTTAGCCTGATTGCTGCATGTTTTTCTGCTGTAGGGGGAGCCTTGGGTCCGAGTAATTGATCATGGGCTTCCTATTTGGCTTTGGCTATCTTTCACCACTGCTAATAGCTAGTCTTCACAGTTGAGGCTAAGGAGTAGAGGTAGCTCCAGAATAAGGCAGAAACAGGGTTCCGGTTCCCCTAGGAGTTATGTGCCGTAGCATATTTTTGGGACATACGCGGCCCATCCTCGTGTTCGACAATTAGGTCATATTGGCGTTGCTATCCGGTATTTATAGTGAGTATGCGCAGACATCGTCTATTATAGCTTTTCGCCCTCTTATGGTTTCGTTTCCGAGAAGAATTGTATGTTTGCTGGACTATGTACCAACTCGTGAGGTGTAAAAATATAGTGCAAAGTGCGTCTCTTTGATAATTCTCTGTAGTCTTCTACACGGAGGATTTGTTGCACAAAGTGTATGACAAGGATATGCATTCTAAAAAGTTTTTTCAGATTATTCACAGTCTCGATAGGTAATGGAAGTGAAATATTTAAAGATGCAGACGTAGTAAGATTTTTTTTTTTGGTAAGATGGTAAGGGGTGCAGAGTGCTTCTCAGTGCATTAAGTATGGTAATTCTAGATAATCTTCAATAATAAAGATTATCACTCTTTTGAGCACGCAATTACAAGGAGATATATTTTATTGTTTTTAACATGCACTCCTTTGGAGTGCACTCGCACTCTTAAGGGAAATAGAGCAATGGAGTCCCAAATACATGCTATTCCCTGAGCTATTATCAGCATATTTACATGATTCTGGATCATATGCAGATACGCATTGTTTGGGCGTCAGAAATTATATCCCAAATCACGCAAGCTCGGGATAATTTGCTCGATAGAGAGAGTTCTGCATATGCTTATATCAAAACCCTAACCAAGTTATGTTTAAAGATATTTAGTGGCGTGTTACTCAAATTCATTCGATAGGAGAAATGTATCAGTCTTCATCGACATTAATCTAGTATATTAGAAAATATTCTTGTTGTTGTCAGCAGTATTGGGAATCGAGACGACGATATTATTAATCACAGAAGATATCTCCCTTCTGATTGTTTGAGTGTACCATGCCAAATTTTCCCAGTATTTTTGGGAAATTTGTCATCTATGGACATGACAGAACTTCTCTAGGTAAAGTCTTCATCTGCAGCATCAGCCAGAGCATGCTCAGTGGTTTTTTGAATGAGTATTATTTGTATTGGTATGCAGCACTAAATGTGACATCTCATGAGTGCTAAGAACTGGAAGGCGAATGACAATAAGACGCCTTTTGTGGGTGAAACTAAGAAAGCATCTTGTAAAAGGGACATAAGATTGTTACGCGGAGGGAGAGATGGGCGCTAAACGACTATCCATGTTTACAGTGCTGCTATCCATAGGCGTCTAGTCACACAGATGACGATCCATTTTCTCAAACAAATGCAATACTATTAGGACTGGGCATATAGGAAGTCGGAACAATAGACCGTCGCAAGAGCCGGTGTTGTTGAGACACAAGTGATGCGTTTGTGAAGCAAAAACACACTCGTGCAACTTCACACGCTCTAGATCAGCACGGTGCTCATCTATATTTGGTGCACTAATTCATCTGCAACTGGATATGTCGATTGCTTAAGACATTTGTTCTCAGGTATGACAATGATTCACCACATAGTGTTAAGCGTTCGGGTCGGTGTCGCAAGAGCTTAGAGTGATTACACACTGTGTTAAAGGCTCATAGTTCACATAACTCTTGCCAGTACGAATAACGTCAAATCTATGATACCATATGAACGTTGTCGCTATTATGAGGAGACATACAGGTGAATATCTTTGCATAATATGTTGTATTAGATGGAACTATGGTTCACATCCGTTACATTGATTTTAAATATTAGGTAAATTAATGGCTCGCAAAGGGTATTCGGAACAAGTGAGTGAAGAGATGTTGTCGGTATTCGACTTTAGTTGTTGCGTAGAATGCGAGGAGATTGTTATTGGTGAACTCTCAGAAAATTTGCTCGGCCTATTCTTTTATATTATCTCCATTGTTAAGAGGAAAATCGAAATGCTCAAGAGTTCTCAGAAAATAACGACAGTTGTGAAGTAGACTTGTATTACAAACTGTTTTTTAAACGTTCCAAACAAATCATATCTTCTCGGTTCATACGGGACTGTGTGGAATATGATTTGGTCTTACTCTCAATGTTGTTGTATAGTTTGAGCATGGATATGTTTAAGCAAGATAGTTAATTCACATGAAGCACAAGTTTAGAGAATATACACTAATACTGGATTCCAAATGAAAGTCGTAAGACATATTGACATACGTTGAGAACAAAATGGATATGTGATATCAGTCCGAGCAACGAGTTTTAGTTTATACGAGAGCGAAGTGTGCTGACCAGATAATTATTCTAAATTCATAGCTCCAGACATATTATCAATGCGCACGATAGGAATTGTTCATGCATATGATTCTCACCACACGTATACTCAAAATGTGTTAATTTTCTTTAAAAATGCGATATATAAAGAATTTAAACCGCGAATACTGCTAGGAAATAAATACATGCTTCCTTGCTCTGTTTTGTAAGAAAATTTGCACTAAGAACTCCTGATATCGAATGTTTAGATTAAAGCTGAGGCCGGGTGCTACTGTGACTTCTCTACAGAGAGAAATATCCAGTTTATCAATTTATTACAAGTAAACCTCTTACTCAAGAGATATCAAGCACCTATAAAAAAGCAGCACATGCTAACTACATACTTAGATAAGAATCAGAGAGATTGCTATAAGCTCTTTTAAGTACGAAAAGGAGATCAAAATCTGCTAAAAATGTTTATTAGAGATATAGAGTGCCGATGAAATAGATGACCTGTAAGAACTGAGTGATAATAGGTTATGCTATCCTTGACAGTGTGTGCATCTGAAATATACTGAATTTAATGTACTCGCTTATATGTGGTCAGTGATGTTCCAATAATATGATCACCACAAATAATGGCTGAGAGTGGCTTTAATATGAGTTGGACAATCTTAAGCCACCTAAACTAAACATGAAAATGTAAATCATCTTTACAGAATGTAAGTACGTGGCAAAGCACACAAATCTACACCCATAAATAAAGGACATCCATCTATACTTGTAAATACCTCAAAATTCAATTGCCAAAGATTGCCATACTAAGGGCCGGATAATGCCGAGACGATCAACTTTGAGTAGAGAAAGCCCACACTACGGTGAGCAGATATAATGTTTCGATATGGTCTATCTTACTGCTCTCTAAATGGCTTTTGTCTTTACCTATATGACTAAGATATACAATCGCATGAGCAAATCAGACCATCAGATAACCAACTCTAATAGAGATCCTTCTTATTTTTAAAAACAAATATGGTTATGCTGTAAAACTTAGACTTGTGTTCACGTATAAAGTACTCTTAAATATCTTTGGAGATAAACAGAGAAATTTTTATTGAGGGATTAGACGCAGTAGATATGGATGTATATTATATTACGGTAATTCACTCTCAACAACGACAAAAAACACGGGAGGTCTCACTCACTTAGACTACGTATGCAGAGAGTTTGATATTGGAGAGAGGAGAACATGAGACGACGCAGGAGATGCAGTTAGAGCCAAAAAAAAATTAAATAATGAAAAATACCTTAATGGGGAAATCGATGTCAACCGAAGAAGAAGAATGGGGGAAGAATACGTAGAAAAATAAAGACTTAACAGATAATCATTACGCGGAGGGAAAAGTATTGTATATGTAAATCTACCGCTCAGACGCGATGTATCAAGAAGTAGAATTCGGGTTGATGACGCAGAATTTATGGTAGTGTTATTTTTATAGTTATTTCTCTCGTACAATTTTTAAAACTAAATATACGAGTCCTCACTCAAATTATACAATAAAATATATATAAAAATCAAATTAAGGAATGAACTTGGGAAGCGCCAATCCAGAACACATCATTAGTAACATTAATGTAAAGGAAAAAATAAAATATTTAGCTTCACCAAAACAAAATTCATAATATTGTATGGAATTAGGGGGAAGTAAAATTTGCCACTTGTACAAACCTAAACTCGACAATCGAAGCCTGAATCATACGATTATGGTCAAGTGCAAATCACTTATTCATGTGCTGGTGTACAGTTTATAAAAAAATGACCAATCACACCACCGTTAAGGTGCCTCGTTTTAAGTAGTGGGAAATAGAATGGGTTTGATGGTAATAGATGAATTCTAGATAATTGATGGGTAATTAGGCTTGGAGGACAAAAAAAGTCGTTCATAAATGTGTTTAATAGTGTTAATCTCAAAATTTGTTGTGAGCAAAATAATATGATCAAGATAACTCCGCGATACTCGTAATTATTAAAATATAACCAGGTCAATATAGTTTAACTCCTCTCTAAATACTCAAATATTTTTGAGAATCAATATACGAGAGTGAAGGCTCACATCACTCGACGTGACTTAGGCTCTATAGTTTGTCTTCTTATTTTTTTTTGACAATGATATTTCTCAGATCTTCTCTTAAGATGGTCAACATATGTCCATTTACCCTTCTTAAGCTTTGCACCTACATAGTGCACATATGTCTATTACATTAGCTAGTTAAAGTTATCTTACAACTTAAAGATTCAATAATATAATAACTTTGGTTTAACTACTAATATTCAATACAACTAATTGCTTGATGCACAGTGCCTTCAACAATATTATTATCTATCTACACTTATTATGTAGATGTAATTAATAAGTTTATTAATATTTACTATTTTGATCACCAAGAAATATTTTTACTATAATATAAAAATATGGCACGACTAATATAAATTTTAAACTCAATATATATTATTTCTTACTTTTCGTAATTCTCATTTATAATTTACTTGTATAGATTTATATATGTTCATACCCACAATCAGAGATCGACGATGTGGACTATAACAATCATAGACTCGACTGTATTCTAGAGTTGGAGACAGATGTTTATATTGTTATTTGGACAGAGAAGGTAATTAATACTCATTGTCATCGGCATTGTCAAGTGCTAATATAGAATCTTATTCATATGTAGGCTAAAAGAGTAAAAAGTTTGAAAGAGAATTTATTCAAAGAAATGCTGAAAATACTAGAGGAAAGGATTAAATACATTTATATAGTGAGATTTTTACCTTTCAATTAATTATATAAACGCTCTCTATACTGTAGCAAATTATCTATAATATATGAATAACAAAAATCGTTAATTTGGAATAATATACGTTAATTGCTCGTTATATGTATGAACTCTATTACTCCTGTCGAACGTGAGGCGAAAGCGCACTGAGGAATGGCGTATCTGCGCAGTAGGTGGCGTGGATGCTCGTCCTGCGTGCTTGCTCATGATGGCAGAAAACGCGGATTGGGTAAAGCTATCGAGGGTGTAGGAATTGTCTTGCCACATTCCGCTCACGGGCCATTGACGAAGTTGATCGAAAGTGCGATTGTGTTCCTCATACATGATATAACTTAAATTGCCGTAGTCCTTGTTTGTGTTAATAGTGTTCTCTATTAACTTAAGTTTCACGCATCAACCGGTGGTCTGGCCCCGAGATCTGGAACTTCGGACAGGACCAAGACCCCACACTAATGCCCTTAGATCTGACGAGTATGTATTTAATCATGCACGCAAGCACCGCAGGCATGGTGTGGATCTCTCCGTCTTGCATTCCGTCCCACGCAAGAAGCCGGTACATGACATTGCCCTGGTCAAAATTAGTGGTGCGGACGTCGCTACGTCGCTGGGCTGGGGACACTAATATGGGTACTCACTCTGAACCTATTTTTCCCTCTTGCAGCCACACGTAGATGCTGATAAGTCTCTTCTCCTTCGTCGATTTTACGGAGGCGATAATTTTTTCGTCCGCCACTGACCAAGAACCCTGAGGTCACTCTCAGCAATGATTTGTCCTTCGAAAGGAGTATCAAGTCCGCCTAGCAAAGTGTCTTGCGCTGTGGAGAAACACGACCCTGGCGAACCCTCGATGGCGTTGCACCGCAAAAAATGTATGAGTCAGAGAGAGCTCGACGCATACGGCGCCGTTTTCGTGCGACACCTATTTTTTGTTGTGGAGGCGTGTAGGAGGACCGCTGGGCTACACGTGTTGTATTAATTCAGCAGGTGCGCAGATGGATAAAGTTTAGCCTTATATAGGCAAACTTACTGCCTACTTTTACTCTTAGCCTATTACGATATACTGATAATAGACCCGTGTATAGTCTCTATCGGTGGCCAGTTTCAATTCCTTCTTAATACTGTAAAGGGAAGTATTTGTCATATACGGCTGGAATTTTTAAGTAGACAAAATCCTCAACCTCAATATAAAAATACTTCATAGTTAAATATCATATGTTTTGATAATGTTGGATACACTCGTTTTCATTCTTATACTACTTTCAGTTTTTGAGACTTCATATCAGATTTGTGTTTATTGAGCTAAGCATACATAAAGTTTAGCCGGTCACTCACCGCTCAGTCCAAAACTGATCATTCATCAGCATCAAACCTTTTAACTGAGGCCTTGTTGACGTAGGGAATATACGGTTTTAAATAAGTAACTGATGAGTAGTCAGAGTGGGAGTAGAGCCATGGAAAGAGGTGTCTAGTGACATCAATTGTGCTTGTGGAGATAATGAAAAGGCGAGGTTTATGGATGTTTTTGTCGTGTCTATCACAGTTATTTTTTAAGCCTATAGAAACGCACACCTGATTCCATTGCTTAGGCCGGAG
The DNA here is from genome assembly GCA_034509725.1 of Sesamum angolense. Lineage (NCBI taxonomy): Eukaryota > Viridiplantae > Streptophyta > Magnoliopsida > Lamiales > Pedaliaceae > Sesamum > Sesamum angolense. Next base: position 6,661,546 of record JACGWL010000002.1, read on the forward strand.
GTGACCATGACACTCGCTCGGTGGTGACATTTTTGAATATGTAAGCAGGTTACTTAGTCTGTACCATGATAACAGGTATTGTTAGGAGGGATGGCAAAATTGTAACGTGAGAAAATCTGAATGAGTATTAGCACTTTGCTACGTTATACTGTTAAAAAAGAACATTCTCCTTCCAGAAACGAGGTCTCACAAGTGATAATAATTATAAATTATATTCCTCATTTGTCATATATATACTATAATTTTTGTTAATATTGAGCAGCCATGAATCAAGTTTTAATTGTTCCTAAAATATTATAAATAAATTAATATTTTTTATGTATGGGATATGGTCATTATAATTTACAACCAATTTGCACTCATGCATTTCAATGTCTCAGTTATAAATATTCGGGTGAGAATTTCACAGTGTAATAAGAAATAAAGTGAGTATAGTAATCTTGTTCTTAATATTAGATATACTTTAGAAGAAATAGCAAGAAAAGTCGATAATTAAATTTAATAATGACTTCAGGGGTTATCTATTCAAAGATACTCACTCATAATTTTATTCCTATCACAGAGTAAAAAACATAATGAATTCAAGTACGCAATAAAACCTTCACATACTATAAAAAAAAATTTGTCCATTAGCGTATTCTGGAACAGCACCCAAAGCTTTTGGTGGGGAAATACGAGTAACGGTAGTAGCAGACCTGGGTAGCAGAACTGTGTTTGCTTTAGAACCTCTGACAATGTCGACAAAGCTTGCGCCCCTTTGGTCAGTCTTTATCCTTCAATTTGGGCCAATGTAGAGACATCGGCTTTAAACCCCGCGCGATGAATGTGTTCCCTGGATGCCCAGAATAGGCCTCCGCTACTATAGGCGCTGAACTACAATCAATGTTCAAATGAATTTTTATCCCTCAATTCGAGCCTTGTACCTACACAAATTATATATTATTCATTGCGAGAAGAACTCCCCCTTGTACAGGTGAAAGAAGGCTGGAGTTGCCCCTGCACTATATTTTTGCTTGTAAATGATGGGAAGGAATTCCGCGTCAATTGTTCATAAGCTTTTTCTGTACTCCGTGACTCAGTTGGGTATAACCACGGCTGATGGCATCATAGTCTCCCTATCCCCAATGAGATAAAGCATCCATAGCTTTGGTTGTTTTTCTTTTTCTACTCTCACTTCATAATCCAACCAGAAGTTTGGAAGCACCTTTCTGCTGGCAGGGCAGTGTCCACCTTTTGCTCCGGACTGTGGTTTCAACTTGGTGGTTCCGTTTTGATGAAAAAAAGTGATGGCCACAAAGAGATAATCCTTCCATTATGAACAGGCATTGTAAAAATACTAGAAACTCTTTTTCACCTACATCGATAATCCTTGGTTTCTTGGTGCTTAAGCCAATGCACATCAGAGTAGCAATGGGCCGTTGTTCTTGCATCCAAACAGTGCCTATTCCTTTATCGGACGCCATCTGTTTCAATACAAAGTTCCGTAAAAAATCAGGTGACGCAGTCCTTAAAACTGGGGCCCCGTAGACATTAACCTGTTTGAGCTTCAGTGTGAATAGCCATCGTGCCTTACATGTCCACTTGAAACTATCCTCTCCGTAGTATTCAGCTCAGGGCTTGCTGAGAATCCCATACTTTTATGAAATTTACGTGTATGATTAACCTCCGTTAAGCCAAGGAATCCTCTCAGCTCCTTCCGACTGTCGGGGAGCTGGCCATTCTTTCATAGCACTCCATTTGCTCGATCAGTAGAGACACCATCTTTGGATATAATATGCGCCAGGTACTACACGCTCTCTTTACCTTTCTTCCATTTACTTTCTGCTTTGGCAAACAATTGATGTTTGCCGCGTAGCTCAAGTGTAATCTGTAACTGAAGCAAATGGTCACTCCAAGTTTTACTGTAAACCAGATATCGTCAAGACACAAGGATAAACGCGTCCGGAGGTAAGGGAGGCAAACACATTATTCGCTAAGGACTGAAAAGTGGACGGTCATTACATAGATAAAGGCATGCACTAAGATCATGTGCCCTTGATGTTAACAGAAACTCAGTTTTTTGCACATCGTCTTAGACATCCGAATTTGAAAATATCCTGAGCGTAGGTCAATTTTAGAATAAATAATCAAGCCCGTGAATTCATCTATATAAAGACTATCGATCGGCATGGAATGAGGAAATGTTGTACCTTAACCGTCGCGCATAATATCTGCCCAGTATCTATACTCGCGCATTCGACATCATACGCCCCTGCTTCCGTCTTTCCGTCTCTCCTTGAACAGTAGAATACGGGGAGGAGCCAAAAGGGCGTATTTGGGTTGTGTGGTTGATATCCCGTGTCTGTATACGCATGCTCTTGCGACAAGTCGGTCTATTCAATCTCATTTTTTGGGAATTAATCGAGGTACCTGTAATGATCGCTTTGGCGTTTCTCCTGGTACTGCTATCAGGTTTTGAGGACAATTGGTGCTGGGTCTCTTTGAGGCGGAACTGAGCCGTTGGGTTCTTCGAATATGATCAGGCGAGTACGACGTGTCCAATTGCTGTATGTCTGAGGCTGTGTCCTGAAGTTAGTAAAGATGTTTTGTGACAGGGACATACGGTCAATCTGAAGTGATAATGTTTCCACAAACCCATAAGCTCTCTCTTTATTAGTTTAGTGCGATGCGGCTCTGGTAGTGATAGATGCAGATTCAGGCCTGTTGCGTTTTTATATGCTGCACGGTAACTCGCATCTTTTCTCTGATCTCCGGGTGTTTTGCACAGTGATCGAGTCATAGCATGGCTTAGGGTGATATTAGCGTCTCGCAGCCGCTAACTCTCACATCCACTACGGACAGTCTATCATATTGTTATGACTTCATTTAAGAGTACCATAATCATCCACCTATGAAAACATCATATTGTTGGTAATAAAAGTCACACTTCAAAGTATAGATAGTTTTTTTGATAGGGATTAGATACTATAATAATTTGTTACTCTGTACCTTGGTGATCATCTACATCTCGCTATGGATAATATTATTGGACATATTACAACATATTCGACTATCACTACATTTGAACCTATAGCATCACAAGCTAACACTTACACCAATGGGCGTTGTGCTGTTCAAACGAGAATTACAACTATATTCTTTATAGACTCTACTTCAATAAACGGATTGATAGCCCTCATCTCAGATCGCCGTATGAAATGCAATGGGTTGTTTCCACCATCAATAAGGGAATCTGCAACTTTTCGTTGACTCATAGTTAATGACGCTAAATTCGATCCTATTATAGTAACCACACTAGGGACAATAACGAGACAGAATTCATTTCATAAAAAAATATAACACGCCTTAAAGACAATTTAAGAATGGAGAAAGTATGTGTCGCATACTCAGAATGTTCAAAATAAAAACATAGAAATTACCGCGATATTATTCTTTATATACTCACTCTGTTTAATACGAGGAGTTTTTAGACCGAGTAACAATTCATAAAAACGAGCGCGGGTGTCTATATATTATGCAAATATTTCTCCTAGTTATATTCCCAAAATGGCTAAAAGGCCTCTGATTTCTTTTCTAGAGGTTCGCACGTATATAAGATTCAGTAAACATTGAACTGATCCGTTATTCTCGATTTCAATTAAGTATGTATCTCCTGAAATACTTCATAAAAGAGTTTATATTTCATGCACAATGTGTGACTAATTAAATTTCTACTTGTGTGAGCCTGCATTTCAGCTTAAGTCAAAAGATTTCCTATTTCTTGGATGGGTGTTTTTGGGTATTATTGACATTTGGTTTTATTGATGTAAAGGTTTAGGTGGGTGAATGTAGTTTTGGACATAAAGGGTTGTAAGCTGATTAGGGTGCTGAAAAGGTTTGATTGTTGTCTTCGTGGCTCCAACATCGAGATCAACAATATCACGGGAGTAGAGTTGAGAAGATGATATGCTAGTGTGTAAGTAGAAATTAGAAATGCATATAACAGGCTCTTCGCTCTTGAGGTTTGACTCTTCGGCTCACGATGCCACCGGAGAGAATTGTAAGTTAAAGAATGATCTCAGATGAATTCGTAGGATAAATAAACAGTGGGGATACCTTATAATTTGCATTGGTTCAGTGTAAGACCATTAATGAAACAAGTGACGTAGTAGGATTTTGGAAAAAGGTCACAGAACCTGAAAAATATAACATATAAATCACACTTATATATCATGAGAATGATTTAAGCTATTCCTAACGGTCATACTTCCAGGTATCGATCGACTGATAAATAATTGTGCCTATAATAGCATACGCAGGGCTGTTGAACTCCCCAAGATGTCCTGGATCTACTCACCGAAACGCTCGTACACTTCCTCAATAAATGTTGCCATGTGGGTACCTTCTTTCCTTTACCAGATCCTTGAAACCAACAACTCGGCATTGCCTTCAAAGGTGTATAGGTGCTAAGAAACTCGGGTTTTTAATCCATCTCCGGCTGTTATGGTAGTAACAGTTTTGAAAGTCACCATGGCACTTCACAAATCCAACCGGCGAGGTTTCTCACCATTAAACTTTGGAAAATTCAACATTGGTTTTGAAGGGAAAATGGCTTTGCGAGCGCGGGGAGATTCTGATCTAACTCTAGAAAGGTAGGGGTGTGGTCTCGAGAAATTACGCGAGCAGGGGGTTCCTCGGCTCCAGACACAGACTTTTTCCCTGTTAATAATGCTGCATTTAGCTAAACATCACACTTTGGAGCTGACCTAACGTTGTGATGTGGCTCATATATTGCCATCAACATTATTTATCAGAATTAAGAGTTGTTTTGCAAGCCCAGCCTAGAATGCTTCATCATATTGTCGTAACTGAGCTTGAACTTGCTTGCTCATAAATTGACCGCTTAGATTTTTCTTCCATACAACGAAAATAAAGTTCTTGTTTATCTTTCTGTGTTTTCTTTAAAAGATCTTATATATTAATGTTGCACGTACTGTTACCTATCTTTCTCGCCAGTTAATTGTCTTTAAGAGAGGATGATATAAATTGAGAGGCCATGGAATGTTGTTTCGCTCGTAGAAATGACTTTGCATACGAATTGTTAAAATGGTTTCTCTTTTCGCTCACCATTTTATAGGGTTATAGGGAGACAAGACAATTTTATCCGTCACTAATTTAACATAATTGAATCGTAGTCTAGGATAATTCTGTGTATATAATATATTATAAATATTATTTTTATGGTGTAATATTTAATTATGAAATATATTATGAGACAAAAATTGAAGAGCTAAAAAAACTTCTCTCATCTACTTTGTAGTAGGTATCAGGCCTCCATTTACATCAATTCAACACAATCTTTTTGTAGATAACCAAAGTTATTGAATTAGCTTTATTGTTTACGTGGACTCACTAGCTATTACGGTGTAATACATAAGTTAAAAAGCAAAATGAACATAATCTTCGATGTATTCAATAGGAATTTGGGGAGCATGAAATATCCTACACAATCAATTTCAAGTAAACAAAGCTTATAAGTGTATCATATACACTTATTTTGTGATTGGATTGATCGGTCTGAGTAATTAGATTTGGGCAAAAAATTTCCATAGTGGAGTGCCTCTATGTCTATGAATTTTATTAGTTATTTTATGAACGGAAAAATTGTTTTTTAAGGTCTCATATAATAGACTCAATTTTTAATTTTAGTTCCATTTGTTAGATTTTTTCTCATTTTTAGTCCATCTGTTTTTAAAAATTTCAATAATTAGTCCAAATTACTTTTCATCCAATTTTTTAACGGATAAAGTTTTTCCATCCAATTCCGTCACTTTTCCTGTTAAAAATTGACAAAAAGTGACTTGGGACTAACATTGAAGAATTTTTTAAAAACAAATCGGACTAATATCAAAAAAAGTCTAACATTAGACTAAATTAAAAAAAGAGCTTAATAATATAAAAACGAAAATTGGCAAATTTCCCGTTATGAAATTTAGTATTTGGTTCAGTATTAAAAATTTAAAACTATAAGGTATTTATTATTATACAAGAAACTGGTGTGAAAGACTAATGATCCATCCAAACTCTCATTCGAGTTACCTGCATCTGGCATATGAAAACCTATTTTTAGGCACTTGACCTTCATGCACAACTAGGGGATGAATAGAACCACATTTTGCGCTCCTCAAGGATCAATTCCCATCGGGTAGATGACGCAGCGCCCCCGTCTGTTTCCTCTCTTACCGTCATTTTCACCCTAACATAAACGTTGCAAGATCATGGAGAGGAGGGCAAGAATAGACCACAAGAAGACAGAAGAAGGAAATAATCCCTCTACCATGTTGCAGACAACACGCCCCGCTGCACTCCAGCTTCAACGGACCACTGAGAAGTAATGGACGAGCGTCGAGCGCTTGTGCTCCCCTATCCATAACCCTTACCTATGCCCAACCTATGTTAGCTTGTCAACCTATCGTGCCGTTCACTGCCCAGGTAAAAGAGTTTTAGAACGGCCGGGGACAATGAATGGCAACGGCGGTAAGCAAGTGAGGCGGCCGAGGGGTGGAAAATCCGGCTGTTGGTCGTCATGATGGAGCCTGCAAAGTCTTAGTGCTGGTCTTCAGGCGAGTGCATGGTTATCAACAATGTCGTTGATGTTTTCCAGATTGCCTGCTCCTCTTTGCCGAGAATGGGCACGTATAATTATCTGAATACAATCAACTGGTTCCGCTCCTATGTTGTTCGTGGCCTTGTGGGCTTAGACGGTCACCAGGCAAAAATCTGAAAACTGGGATGGTCTGTCCTGTTTGTTCATCTGGCTGTTTCAGATTTCTTATTTTATTATCAATATTAAGCAGTTTTACGTTGATTTCCCTATAATATTGAGTATCGTTTCCACTACTCTGATCGTTCAATTCATATGCATTGCTGAAATGACATTAAGTACTCTCCAATGGCAAGTTAATAATGTGTTATACTGAATCATCAATTTAGAAAGAAAAAGAAAAGGAAAAGACAAAATTAGCTAAGCAGAAAATTTCATTTACAGTTCTAATATAACGTCGTTTGAACTAGAAAAAATATAATTTTTTTGTTACGGTTAATCACTATAACCAATGAAAAAAATCAGTGATAATACAATTAACAGGCTTAACACA